>JARKHS020027065.1:0-45596 GCA_030143305.2 Amblyomma americanum
TATGAATGTAGTCGCTGGAATAACAGTGTCATCAAATGACGACGCCCAGTCCGATGCGTTGTCGATGTGAAGTTGATTTCCATCGCAGCCAAAGATGTTATCGGGCCTCACGTGTACAGTTCGTAACGCAGCGGAACCCAGGATACCCAGGAGCAGTACGGTAGGGTCTAAAAATTAACATGCAGAAAACCAAAGTAATGTTCAACAGTCTAGCTCAGGATAAACAGCAGTTCACAATTGGCAACGAGGTGCTGGAAGTGGTGAAGGAATAAATCTACTTAGGGCAGGTAGTGACAGCTGATCCGGATCATGAGAGGGAAATAACTAGAAGAATAAAATGGGTGGAGCGCGTATGGCAGGTTCTCTCAGATCATGAATTGCAGTTTACCAAAATACCTCAAGAGAAAAGTATACAACAGTTGTATCTTACCAGTACTTACCTACGGGGCAGAAACGTGAGGCCAACGAAAAACGTTCAACTCAAATTAAGGACAACGCAGCGAGCTATGGAAAGGAAAATGATAGGTGTAAAGTTAATAGACCGAAAACGGGCAAGGTGGGTGAGGGAACAAACGCAGGTTAATGACATCGTAGCCGAAATCAAGAGGAAGAAATGGGCTTGGCCAGGGCATGTGATGCGTAGGCAAGATAACCGGCGGGGCTTACGAGTAACAGAGTGGATTCCAAGAGAAGGCAAGCGTAACAAGGGGCGGCAGAAAGCTAGGTGGGCGGATGAGATCAGGAAGTTTGCTGGTATACGGTAGGCACAGCTGGCAAAAGGCAAAGTTAATTAGAGATACATGGGAGAGGCCTTTGCCCTGCAGTGGGCGTAGTCAGGCTAATGATGATGGTGAGTGCTTGGTATCTAAAAAACCCGTTTCGTCGAGACAAGGGACTCGAAGGAATGTGATGCGACAATTCACTAAAAATGTCGCAAGCACCTCCGGCGTTTCTCTTTAGATCAAAATAACGATTCCTGCCCAGCGTGCTTAGTAGTGTGACGACCAACTGCAGATGTGTGCTGTGGTGACTTCTCTGTCTGTCCTTGGGTCTGCGCTAAACCTTTGGTAGTGAGTGTGACGATGAGGGTTACAGTGTGACTGTTTGTTCACGTAGCTGCATGGGGGTAGCCACTGCGCGAGCGACTGCAGATGACCGACCTGTGCAGTGAAGACATATGTTGCGCCTTGGCTTAGGTTTCGCAGTTTGTAACATAATGCCCTCCCTTTCTCCTCATCATCTTCTTCCTCTGACCTGCGTTGTAGGCTCTGTATTCCGTCTCAAGCTCACCCTGCTACGTCTTGCCGCCTGCCCCACTCTCTTGCTTTCTCCGCTGTGCGGCGTGGCAAATCCTGAAGTGCTTCCCATTATAATTTAAAGGTGCCAAAAACCACACATATACGAGAGAAGAGAACGGGACAGGCGCTCTGTCCCGTTCCCTTCTCTCGTGTGTGTGTTACAATGACCAACTAGCCCTTATGCCTCCCGTGAACAGCTGTCCCTTACGGAAGGAGCCACCGGCCAGTGCGGGCCCTGAGAGACGAAGCCCTGACCTGGTCTTCAGTGGTGATCCTGAACGTCACGATGAACACGCCCAGCATGATGGTGGCCACGGAGAAGCAGACGTAGAGGCCGCGGCTGCGCTGGTGCTCGGCAGCCACGCCGCTGGCCCACGACAGCACGGTGCTCGACACCAGGATCAGGGAGGCCCACTTGGTCGACACCTGCGTCCTGCAGCGAAGCCAGCCGCAGTTGAGCCTCGGCGTGGTCCAGACCGGAGTTTTTCCGGCAAAAAGAGGGCCTCAGCTTGCCTGAGTCCCCGTTTGAGGGAATTTTAACTACGCCCCCCAGAAGCGGCACTCTGGGACGAAATGGGATGACGCTGTCCTTTCAGCTTGCCTCGCCATTGAGGTGTGCACCGCGTCGATTTCGAACAGCGGCGGCGTGGCGGTCGTTTCTAGTCGGCAGCGGCGGCGTCGGCGGCGCGGCGCCTGGTATTCATCGGCGGCGGCGCAAGCGGCGTGGAAAGCTAAACCACTAATTTAAAAAGCTATTTTCCTACAGCCTCATTTGCTAAACTGGTTCAAATTTTAGAGCTTTTCGTGCTAACTGCGGAGAGGACAGAGTACAGAGGGGTTGAAGGGTGAGAGAAATGCAAAATGTTCTCTAAATCTTTGTTTCTTCAGGCGCTATATTTAAAAAAAAATAGGAACATATCTCAAGGGCGTATGTTGACTGTGTTTATATATTTCTTGCTCCAGGAATGTGCAGAACCTTTCTTGTTTTCTGCGTCGTAGACGAAATTGTTTTCTGTTTTTGCTATGCCTCTGTTAAATTTTTCCATTGTGCGCAGTAAGCCAATTAATCTATAGTTGCTAAGCCGGCACTGAGGCACGTGACACTCGATATGTTAATCGTACTTCCACTTGTTCTGAATGAGATAGTGTTGATACATTATTCTTTACGTGAAAAGCGTAGACCTCTTCGATGACCAACTTTCGCTTGGTTCAGCCCTTTACCAGGCAACCAATCAGCAGATGTTATAACACAAACATTTTCAACTGGACAGTTTGTGAAATCACTTCTTTTGAATATTAATCACTATTTGTTTAAAGTAACTTTTCTTTTAACGGCAGTTTTCGAGAATAAGATAAAAACAATTAAAATACTTTTTTTGCAGCAGGCGAACATTTTTCCAGCGGAGATATGTTATGATGCCTTGGTGCCGTTTTCGGACATATCGCCGATTCCATCCGCAGCCACAGTGCCCATGACCCTCAACTCGTGATTCCGATGTTCCGAGACCGTTTTACTCGTTGTAAAAAAATAGTTTTGAGGGAAGGCAATGGGGCAATAATTGTCTCACTTATCTCGGTCGACACCCGAACTGCGCTGTAAAGCAAGGGATAAACGAGGGACTAAGAGAAGAAAGGAGGAAGAGGTGCCGTAGTGGAGGGCTCCGGAATAATTCCGAGCAGCTGAGGATCTTTAACGTGCACTGACATCGCACAGCACACGGACGCCTTTTGCGTTTCGCCTCCATCGAAACGCGGCCGCCGCGGTCGGGTTCGAACCCGCGTACTCCGGCTCAGTACACCCGCGCCATGTTGCGCTTTTGAAGAAGTTTCGGAATCCCACGTTGCGTTGTCTCGTAACGATACGCATGCGCAGACCCGCGGAGAGCAAGGTTGCTTTTGTTTGTTTTGTGTTGCTTCATTGCTCAACTCCTTCACATGATTATCTGCCTCAGGCAGGGAATTAAACAACACAAAACAAAATCTCAAATGCGGCTATATTTGGAGGGAAATATATATATTTATTCATATTTAGAGGGCGCGCCGATCGCGCCGAGTGAAAACAGCGGCGCAGCGAGGGCAATCGGCGGCGGCGCGCCGATTGCCCTCGGCGCACACCTCTATTTGCAGGGTGGAGACAACCGTGTCGTCAGAGTGACATTCTATCGTTTTCAGCGAGATAGCGCTAAAATTCCCACTCACTGATTTCGGCAATGCTGAAGCCTGCTTGTGAAGACGACCTGCCGCGGTGGGCAGGTGGCAACCTTTGTGCATACAGGGTGTTCCGTATTTATCTTTCCGGGGTGTAACAAATTCTCCTGCGCAAACCGCTGGTCTGCATTTTTTGATAAATAATTTAACATCCAAAACGAGAACATAAAAATTGGCAAGTTGTAACGGATTCATCCTAAAGCAGCGCGATACATAGGACGAAGTGGAAGAAGCAAGAGACGACACGAGCGCTAGTTGCTCATTGCCACCAATCATCGTGTCTCTTTCTTCGGCTGGCCGCCACGTAACATTTGGTGGAGCATGGAAGCTTCGTGACCCTCATTGTTCTCCTCTTCCCGTTTTTTCAGGCCAACCTCTCTGCCTTTGAAGCCAATAAACCCTCTCTCTTGGTGGAGCTTGCGGGGTATCATCGACATCCTGGTCCGGAGAGTTTCGGCGTCCTGCGTCAGCCGTGGTCGTCGGCCGTGAGCTCTTGGCCTGCGTCGCTCGGCTGTGCCCCAGCCTTTCAGACCCGAACTGACCTCGCTGTCGTTTTCCCCGCCCCCACTCAGACCACTCAAAACGACGAACGGAACCCGACGAAGGACCTGACCTATCGACCCCACTGACCCGAGACGGCGCTTACATTTGAAGACACCGTTTTCCTGCCCAGGCCGTTCGGCGCGTCCTGGGGCCTCGACCGTCGGCTCTTGGCAACCTGCGGCCCGGAAGCTTCGTGGACTAGGAATCATTCAGCCATCTCATTCATCGTGGTGGCCAGCACCTCACCCCTTTCTCGTCCCTGTTCAACCATCCTCTTAAGCCCGTAACCACTTCGCGCGCCTCTTTGTCACAGATCGGGACGATCGCTCGGTGGCCCCGGGTAGTGTGACGAAGAAGACGACGAACTGTGCAGTGGCGAGGGCAGGAGCGCTCGCGCTACGCCAGCAGCCCTTAAATCATCTCATTGCCATCGATCATCGTGTCTCTGTCATCGGCTGGCCGCCGCGTAACAATATAGGCGCCGAAACACAACAATCAATACCAAAAAACACCATAAAATCGCGATAGCCCCTAAAAACCGTACGCGCGCGCAGCGGGAGGTTAATCGCATCATCTTAACAGAGCCAACCACTGATCCTAAACATGACAAGCTCCACCTATTACCCGGTCGCCATCACATACCCCGAGAGCGCGAGTCTCTTTTTCGACGAGATGATAGAAGGCGAAGCGACACATGTGTCTGACTGCTGTCTTATCAGAAATGCTTCAAATAATTCCCTGCAGGTCCAATCTGGGTGACTGAAGAAGATATTAGTCTTGTACAACTGGGGGAAACAATATTTACACTTCCCGCAATGCACAGAAATGTTAGACGAAACTGCGCCTTCCACTCGTCTGCGGTGTTCTAACAGGCGCTCGTCTATACAGCGGCCTGTTTGGCCGATGTGCGTCTTACCGCAAGAAGCGGGATGGAATATACCACTCCGGTGTACCAGTCGACGAGCAATTTTTTTTTTGTGAGGAATCATGCACCTGTTATTTGCTTGGACATCGCGGCACTCGAGCTTCCTTACTGCACTGCAGACACTGCTCAGCTTATTTTAAGCAGTCAAAGCCACTTTCACCCCGTATCTCGCCCTTACCTTCTTCAACCGGTGTGACATTGCATGTATGCACGAAATCCCCACTGTTCTTGTTAACGCACCGTCTTTTTCTTTTGCGAGACTTTTGACGAGGGAATTCTGTACACCACATTGGTCCTGCAAGCCACATACGGCATTTGATGTTTTATCGGGCAACGGGTTTTTCTTCTTTTTTGAAGCAACATTAAGAGCCTTACACATTTTTCCGAGTTTATCAGGTGCAGTAAGCTCAACTCGGATCTTACCTTTCTGCTGCACATTCATTGGTGGTGTGTCAGCTGTGGTGTACAGAATGTCCCTGTCATGCGGGAATTGCTACATCGGCTAAACTGGCCGTTGTATCAGTGTTCGACTTATGGAGCACAAGCTGGCTGTCGAGGGACTATAAGGTTCAGGACACTCGGCGGCACATTTCAAACGTTGTAAGGAACGCGAAATACTGGTAGCCTTCCTCATTCAGATGCAATGACAGTTGTGTGTAAGCAACCCGTCGTTATCTTTGTCATCCAAAGAATTGCATGTCTTGAGCCAGAAGTTGCCGTTGCACATGCGCTTTAGGGTGTGATCTATTGTACATGTTTGCCTATATATTGAATGTGTCTGTCTGGAATAAAACCAGTTGATGTCTAGCGTTCGTGGTGTCCGTCTCTCTTCAGTCCTTGCCTTTAGCGCTACTTACCATGTGCTTTGAATCTAAAGATCACCAACTAGCCCAGCAGCCCGCTTTAAAAGGTGAAATGATGGTAGTAAAATTTCGGATTGAGTGCCGAAAATACGAACACAGGCCGGGGGATAAAACTCCACAGCGCTTTCATTGTAGACCGCTTCGGAAAGTCGGCGACTGCGTGCAGTCTGGCCGGATGTATGCCGTCTTTGGATACGACGGGATCGAGTATAGTCAGTTGGCGAGCGCCGAAGTGGCATTCTTCAAATTGAGCTGCAGTCCCTGCGGTGGTGAAGCAGGCCAACACTTGGCGCAGGCGAGTGAGATGTGTGGTGAAGTCGGCCGAGAACACGACGATGTCGTCTAGGTAGCAAAGTTGTAAGAACGTTTTGGCGGCATTTGGGTTTCATGTTAAATTCATATAATTCGTCAGGCGTGACGAAAGTTGTTTTTTCATGGTCGCATTCGGCCATGGAAATGGGCCAATATTTACAGCGCACCTAATCAAGGGTGCCTTCAACTCGTGTCGAATCCCAGACGTCCTTTGGGGTTATCGTGTTCAGGAGGCGATTATCCACGCAAAATATGATGCAACTGTCTATCTTTCGAACCAGCGATGCAAAGTGGGATGGAGCTGTCTTTCTTTCGAACCAGCACAGCCGCCGATACCGTGGGCTGTTGGACGGCTTTGTAATCCCGCGCTCTATCGTCCTTCACTTGCTCGGTAACGACATGACTCTCCGTTGATGATACGCGACATGGTCGCTGTCGTAGGTGTGGATGGGATCGATACTGTGACTGACATTTGAAGGATCACCCAGCGAGGATTGGTACGCATGAAAAGAGGAAAGAAAGAGGTGCAAGAGGTCGAACAGATGATGTCACGGCAGGGTAAGTGCTAGGGGTGACTGGAATGGGAACGTCGAGCGATGGAGGGGGGAACGGCGTCACGTTCGTTGTAGACTTGCAGGAGGTCAGCCAGTGCGACGTGCCCAAGGCATATGCAATAGATCGGAGTCACACAAGATTGTTGTGTTTAGTGGCGCATAAGCATCTAAGGCTAAGGTCAAGGTATGTGTTCTGCAAAATTTTATGAAAGGAGAAAAAGAAAGGTGGTGCAGAGGGGAATTCATACCACCTAGCGATGACATATGAACAAAATTTTTGGAAATGGTTGCCAGTACAGGCTTTAAAGAAGGTCGAGAAACCTCAGCGACCATCCTTGCCTTGGCAATGATCTCGAGGCTCCGGAAACATGAAATACAGTCCTCAGCCTTCCTGTCAGTAATGAGAAAGTCGCTGAAATGCATCATCAAATTAATCGAAGCACTTGGTTAGAATTTCAATTTTTTTTAAAAACCTGCTAACGCAAAATTTAATGAGTTTGTTTAGCAAGTAAACAATGAAGTTTTAACATGATATAACTTATATAGGATCCTTGCTTCCTTTAAGAAACTGAAAACAAATAAAATTTCCACAAGCGAATTGTTCCCTAGCAGCAAGGTGGGATGGAAAGGGATGTGTTCATTGTAAAATAGATTTGGTGTTGGGTTTAGTGGCGCATAATCATCTGAGGCTATGCCAAGCTCAAGGCATAGGAAAACTTTTTTTTTGCAGAAGTTTGCAAAAATACGGAAAATATCGCTGGCGTAATGGGCCTAATAAGTTAGTTCGTACAACGTACTAGTGAGGGGAGACTATATTTTTAGAAATGCCTAGTAGTAGAAGCTCTAAAGAAGGTCGGGTAACCTCAGCGGATATCGCTGGCTGGGCAAGAATCTCGCGGCTTCAAACCAATTAAAGACCTCAGCCTTCTTCTTAGGAACGAGAAAGCGGCTGAGGTGCACAAAAAAAATTAAGCAAAGCAGTGGGTACGAGTTTAGAGTTGGTCAAGAAAACCTGCTTCTCTTAGTAAGGCACTCAAGTAACACTTGTTGCTGGGCTAGTTGGTGCATAGCTCTATGTACAAACGTTAGAGCAAAATAAGACACATGCACAAGAAAGGTGGACAAGACAACGCGCGTTGTCTTGTCCACCTTTCTTGTGAATCTGTCTTATTTTGCGCTAACGTTTGTACATAGATCTTAGTAAGACAGATCAACAATTGCATTGTCCCCTCAAAATTGTTGGGTGAAAAGGAATGCATTCGTTATAAAATTGAGTAACGTACTTTTCCAGTTTCGCCATTGAGAATAAAATGTAATTAACTAAGTTCATGTCCATATATTTCACAGACAGGTGTCTCTTGTTTTGCCAGTAGGAAATTCTGTGTAAGGTGTGTATGTCCAAACCGGAGGCGGCATAAAATTAATGCTATCGAACTTTCCTGGTGCTACAAGTTTTTCATTCACCCAGTATGGGGTTTACGAAGTGCAGTTTGCTATTTACTTCACTGTCCCAGGTTTCATGCCATTTAGCCGTCAACTTTTTGTGTATTAATTTTGTGCAGTCTCTGAGTGCAGTCATTTTGTGCAGTCTCCGGCTGACTTTCTTGATTTCACGACTGGGAGCTTGTGCAGCTCTTGAATCAGCTCTTTCCTTCCCGCCTACTCCAACATGGCTTGGCATCGAGCAAAATTTTATCATATTGCCGCCAGCGCTGAATAGAACGACGAAGATATCCGAGGAACGCAGCGACTCCCGTTTTGTTTTTTTTCAAGCGAAGTTTATTGGCTCAGGGCATAAAGGTTATGAAATCAGAGATGAGTAGGATGCTTAAATAAACGAAAAAAAGGTGGGCTGATCTAAAGAAATCAAGTAGTGAACGATGGTATGGACCCTGTGTCCAGGCAATATAGGAATACGGATTGTCCGGTGAGGGACCCACCGCCGCCAGGAGCCGAATTCTCGTCGGCTTCAGCGCCGGGCACACCCACAAAAGGTGGTGGATATCCGTTCTTCGGAGGACCAGCTTTCGCTGTTGAACCGGGCAAGAGCGGCGGCAAGAGCCAATCGGCTCCTGGAATGAGGGCCCACCCAAACATTCTATGCACTAAACGTTTTTTTCTCTCTCTCTCTCTCTCCCCCATTTTGAGGTATTTTTCCCCTCCCTGCTCTCAGTTGGTGCGAAATTGAGACATTTTACCTGCGTTGTATTCTATTTCGCGCATGAAGGCATTGTCCCGTCTTCGCTCTCCTAGCTAACAGGTTCCCTATCGTCTGTCAGCCTATACCTATATTGTCAGCCTATACCTATATTATAATCTGTCAGCCTATATTACTATTTTTTTTCCCGAAAATGCTCCTGTTTCTAGCAATTGTAGAAGGAAGGCAGATTGGGCGACTTGGTGTCCCATGGAGACAAGAAAATTTAAGCAACGCTAGACAACTGGACCAGAAAGAGGAGGAGAAGGAGGAGTTGTGACTATTTCGGTGTTGTGCATTGTTGCTTATTGCTGACGCCAGTCCAGGCAGTGAAGAAGACAGCGAAGGAAGGCTTAGAAAAGAAACATTTTATTGGGCTGACCAGAGGCCACAATGAACTGAATGACTCGGCGGCGGCGAAAGCAACAAGCGTGCTCTGCGGTCGTCGAGCAGAATGCCCGCCGCTCTCGGCCGTGCTCAATTTAAAGCTGATAGCGAGCATTAGAGATACGGCGTGCAAAGTTACAACATTCGGGAACAACGTAGAATCGGCTGCGCCTGGATGCGATCAATCAGGATAAATCTAGTCGCGTCTTGAATCAGAAAACAAAGCTAAAAAGCAGAGCGTCGGCAGCTTTTAAGTTTGAACAAACCAACGGTACAAATTAAAAGGTAAAAGAGCCGCGATTTCAGGACAGGACCTAAGACGAGGTGGACAGGACAAGCGGTAACTAGCAATCGACGTTTATTATGAAGAAACACATAGCAGCAAAACATTGCGTCTGCGCGTGAAAAGCCTTGGAATAATAAGAAACACAAGAATAACACGTGGTAAAATCACAGATGACAACAGAAAAACAACCGTAAACTGGTGACACAACTATCACTTGTTAATGAAAAACCGGGTCTTCTTATCTAGGAGAGCCAGAGAAGGCTCACTTACACAGGTGTCAAGGTCAAGTTTGCGCATGTGTGCTGCTTCTAAAATCTCCCGCTCAATTCTAGACTTTCCCCCTCCTACGATAATTGTTTGAAAGCTTGGGGTAACCATAGCATTCGCTGCAATGTCAGGGGAAATTAGCTCCAGAGAGAGGAAATGCTGCCGCAGCCTATCATTGATACATTGGCCAGTTTGGCCAACGTAAACTCTACCATATTGTAGCAAACTGCTACACCACATCAGTGGAGCAATGCACGTACTGGCTCTCGTGCTTAGTGGTTGGTGCAAGCGGCGCTGCACGGATCGTCCGCCACACGCCTGCAAAGTTGAGACAACTTGCAGGGGGCGGAGAACACACAAGACGGATTCCCTGCTTAGCAGCCACCTTCTACAGATTATGTGCCATTTTATGCACACAGGGCGTAACCTCTAGCTGGCCATTGTCAAGGGGGGCCGCTTGCTTCCGCCCGCGCGTCTTGTCCCGCAGCTTCCACATCAGCGATTCAGCCACTGCCTGGAGGGGGGGGGGGGGGGGGGTGGAAAGCCGGCCTGTTCCAACTTATTAACCAGGGCCTGGAAGCCTTCCGCAGTTTTGTGTTGGCACGACTTTAACAGGGCTGACCTCGTAAATGTCAACGCGACGCTTCTCTTTAGTAGTTTCGAGTGTGACGATGAGAACGGTAAAATGGCCTTCCTTGGACGCGGCACATACGCCGAGCACACATGTTCACTGACTTGAAAAGAAAGCTGCAAGTCTAAAAACTGGATGGTCAGCGCATGCTGCTGTAAAGAGTAAAATTTAAGGACTGGGAGTATTGCTTGAAATTTTCCAGTACTTCCCCGGCGACACTGTCACGAATCGCTTCGCGGTCAACATTAATCAGCACTAAGAAATCATCTACATATCTAAGCACGTTTTTGACACCGACGTTGGTGGCGTCAAGCTGAAGCT
This sequence comes from Amblyomma americanum, assembly GCA_030143305.2. Lineage (NCBI taxonomy): Eukaryota > Metazoa > Arthropoda > Arachnida > Ixodida > Ixodidae > Amblyomma > Amblyomma americanum. Next base: position 10,793 of record JARKHS020027065.1, read on the forward strand.
CAAGCTGGCGGTCAAACCTAGCCATGTATATTTCACATAGAATGGGCGCAACACACGAACCAATGCAGATGCCCCGCTTCTGGATGTACAAGTTTGTTTCAAATTTTACAATGGTAGAGCAAAGGTAAAACCTCAAAAGTTCTGAAAAAACTTTCTTTGGATACACCACAAAGGTTTTGAAAAGGCACTGCACCGGACAGATCGATTAATTCGTTGACCGCGCGAAAAAGTTCGTCATGCGGAACGGTGTAAAACAGCCCTTCAATGTTTATCGAAATGCGAAAATTGGCACCCAGGTCTCTTCCTTGCAGCACAGCTACCACATCTGCCAACACTGAACCTTGTATGGGTCTTCGGGCGTGAGGCTGTTGAGGTGCTTCAAAAGGTATGTGCTGAGTGGTGCTTGCAAACTGCCTTTTCGGTGACTATTGTTCGTAGAGGCCACAAGGCATTATGCGTCTTAGCAGAAAAGAATATGGTCAGGGCGTCAGGCTTAATGCCCATCACTAGGCTGTGCAAGGTTTCAAGATCCATCTCTTCTAGCAGGTTCAGCTTGTTTAACTTTGAATGGTTTCAATCTAGTCTTGTTAAAGTTCTTAGTAACTGCCTGCGACGCCTTCTCGCGAAACTTTAATGGCTCATGTTGCATCCGTCCATCCGTCCGTGCGCCCATGGCCTCGGAGATTCCCCAAATGGTAGCGCGGTGTGGTGATCTCGGAGGCCATGTTGCACAATGGTAGTTCACTGCGCATGCGCAAGGTACCACCGGCGCATGCGCCACGCCCGCGCCATACTCCTCGCAGCTGTCTCGAGACCGCGTCGGGTGCCGCGCAACCTGCCTCCTAGGGCTCGCTTCAGTGAAGTCTCAGAACACGGGCAAATGCAAATGTGATGTGTGGTGTGACACAAGTGCGATGTGACACACGCATCAACACTGCGCTAAAAGCTTTCCCTTTGCCGCACTTTAAGTCAACAAAGTGCCCCACTGAATTTTTTATAAGAGAACATACCTACATCTATGACAGCGCGACTGACTAAGCTGTCCTATCCACAAGATAGCTAGATAAGAGCTGATACATTCCAGCATTGCCCAGGTCATCTGGCGGTGGTGCAAACTTATCATTTTCTTTTACATAAAACAGGGGACAAAAGTTTCCGGGACGCAAGTTCTAGGAAAAACTTTTATTGCAGCTTTACCTCGCTACCCAGTCGCCTGATATTGTGAAGAGACGGAGCATTTAGGCCTTCAATGCCTTCATACAATATCAGGCGACTAAATAGCGAGGTACATGGAGCTGCAATAAACGTCCAAGAAAGTTTTGTCCCGCGTCCCGGAAAGTTTTTTCGCCAGTAGTACATCCGAAGCATGCTCCCTAAGAGCGACGAGGTGTGTTCTTTCTTAGATTTCTTAGGCAGATAACAAATAAACAAATAGACTGTAAAGAAGAAGCTGACAAAGACCAACCAGATGACTCATGACAAAGAAGATGGCCGTGCGCGTCAGCCGTATTGTTATCGCCACGAGTGTCTGTACCCAATCTGGTTGCCCTTGGACTGTTCAATAAACTCCTTTCAATAAACCCCCGCCTTACTTTTGGTGGAAATGCGGTGTTACAGCCCCGGTATTGCGCAACCGTACTCTTCTGCCACCTGCGATGCCTAACGACGTTCGACATCAAACCGTGCAAGTGGGCCCAGCTGTTACCTGCACCGGCTGCCTTCGCCAATGGGACCCGGCTGTCTTCAGCGGAACCGATGAGCAGGATGTCGAAGATTGGCTCACGTCTTACGAGCGGGTGAGCTTTTACAACAAGTGAGATGATGCGACAGAACCAAATAATGTAATTTTTAAAGCGAAAGCTTTACTACTCCATCCAGCGAGACATTCCGGCTCGTCGCGCCGCATGCCGTATACCGTATGTAGGGAGCCGTGTGTCATATGCCGTGGCCCACGATCAACCTTGAGCCGCCGTTGCCTAGCAACACCGCAGCCGCGCTCCAACAGATGACGCCGCCATCGACGCCGCTGCCATCACCGCTCGCTCCACCAGATGTGCTCCGCTGGGGTAAGGGCAGAGGAGCTGTCGCCTCGCGGGCGACACCTCCTATATATATATATACCAATTTGCCTTGCCTGTTAATAGCTTGACGGGGGTCGCGGTTCTGGCAGTCTTGAAGCCATAGGTAGCATAAGAGGGCTCTCGCACAGTTTCCGCCCTCGCCGTTAGATGGCGCTCTACGTCACACTTGCGGTATTACAGGACGTGCTACGTCCACCGCTATGGACGAGGGTGGCGCTGGTGAACACTCTCAAGGTTCGCTTACACGCAAAAAATAAATACCCGCGAAAGCAGCTGATTGGACAGCCGTCGCCGTAGCTCAGTTGGTAAGAGCACCGGACGCGATATTCGGAGGTCGTGGGTTCGGATCCCACCGGCGGCATGGTTGTTTCTTCTGCTGCTTTATAAGTAATTTTATTTTAAAAAAACTAATTGATTGGCACTAGATATTAAAAAAAGAAACATTCCCCTATGCACCTTGATTTCGGTGACTGTTCGCTTCCTTAATATGTTTGTCAAACGAGCCCCTCACTTCATTTGCCTTGTCTGTTAGTAGCTTGACGGGGGTCTCGGTTCTGGCAGTCTTGATGCCATAGGTAGCATAAGAGGGCTCTCGCACAGTTTCCGCCCTCGCCGTTAGAAGACGTTCTACGTCACACTTGCGGTATAACAGGACGTGCTACGTCCACCGCTTTGGACGAGGGTGGCGCTGGTGAACACTCTCAAGGTTCGCTTACACGCAAAAAATACCCACGAAAGCAGCAGATTGCACAGCCGTCGCCGTAGCTCAGTTGGTAAGAGCACCGGACGCGATATTCGGAGGTCGTGGGTTCGGATCCCACCGGCGGCATGGTTGTTTTTTCTGCTGCTTTATAAGTGATTTCTTTTTAAAAAACTAATTGATTAGCACTACATATTAAAAAAAAGAAATTCCTCTCTCTCTCTCTCTCTCTCTCTATATATATATATATATATATATATATATATATATATATATATATATATATATATATATATATATATAGAGAGAGAGAGAGGAATTTCTTTTATATATATAAATATATATATATATATATATATATATATATATATATATATATATATATATATATATATATATATAGAGAGAGAGAGAGAGAAGTATAGTATAGTATAGAATTTTTATATATATATATATATATGTGTGTGTGTGTGTGTGTGTGTGTGTGTGTGTGTGTGTGTGTGCGCGTGTGCGCGTGTGTGCTGTGCGTGTGTGTGTGTGTGTGTGCGCGCTTCGCCTCAGTGTATTGTAGTCGTTATGGAGAGCGCGAAAAAGACGCAACGACAAAACGAATCGAGGAAGAGACAACGCGCTCAAGAGATGCCAGAAGAACGCGCCGCACGACTCGAGAAGCCTCGTAACGAATATGCGGCTAGAAGAAGTCGTGCCACGTTCCGGAGTGACTCTTCAACTGCGGAAGAGACCGGTTTGAGTTCTCGAGAGCGTCTGAATGAGGCACTGCGTAGACGACGTGCCGAGGAAACGAACGTTTCGCAATTAGGGCATTGCGTAATCAGGGGGCAGAAGAGCCTTATGTCAAAATACTGGAAGATATATATAGCAACTGCACAGCTACTATAGTCTTCCATAAAGTCAACAATAAAATTCCAATAACGAAGGGCGTCAGGCAATGCCATTTGCTGATGGCATTGCCTTGCTGAGTGAATCAGGAGGTGAACTGCAAATCATGATCAATGAGCTAGACAGGCAAAGCAGAACGCTGGGTCTAAAAATTAACATGCAAAAAACCAAGATAATGTTCAACAGTCTAGCAAGGGAACAGCAGTTCACAATTGGCAGCGAGAGCCTGGAAGTTGTGAAGGAATACGTCTACTTACGGCAGGTAGTAACAGCTGATCCGGATCATGACAGGGAAATAACTACAAGGATAAGAATGGGGTGGAGCGCATATGGCAGGTTCTCTCAGATCATGAGTGGCAGTTTACCAATTTCCCTCAAGAGAAAAGTGTACAACAGCTGTATCTTACCGGTACTCATCTACGGGGCAGAAACGTGGAGGCTAACGAAAAGAGTTCGGCATAAGTTGAGAACAACGTAGCGAGCCATGGAAATAAAAATGATAGGTGTTACGTTAAGAGACCGGAAGCGGGCAGAGTGGGTGAGGGAACAAACGCGTGTAAATGACATTCAAGCCAAAATTTAATAAGAAGAAATGGGCTTGGGCAGGGCATGTAATGCGAAGGCAAGGTAACCGCTGGTCCTTAAGGGTAACGGAGTGGATTCCAAGAGAAAGTAAGCGTAGTAGGGGGCGGCAGAAGGTTAGGCGTGCGGATGAGATTAAGAAGTTTGCAGGCAAAGGGTGGATGCAGCTGGCAAAGGACAGGGTTAATTGGAGAGACATGGGAGAGGCCTTTGCCGTGCAGTGGATGTAGTAAGGCTGATGATGATGATGATGAAACCACAGCCAATTTTTAGTGCAGAAGCAATACAATGCTAGGTCTAACCGCCCGTCGCGTATGCCGTACGCCAGAGCCGGCGCTGCGCTTGGCAGGTGGTGTGACGTCAGCTCTCTCCGTTGCTATGACGACGCGTGACGTCAGCTTGTTCCCCGCCGCAGCTAGAAGGGAGCCGCTCGTCGCGTGTGCCGTGGCCCCCGAGCCGGCGCCGCGCCTAGCAGGTGGTCTCTCCGTTGATATGACGACTTCCTCGCCTTGCGCTCGCTCCGTGGCGGCTTCACTGGGATATATAGCGGTGCGCTACGCGTTGGTTGATCAGTGTCGCCATGTAAGTTACCGACGAAGAGTCTATATCTTAATCTAGTTGCTCTACTGCTTCGGAACAGTTGAATTCTTAGGCGAAACTAAGCAAGTTTTCGCAATTCAACCAGGTTTAACCAGAGGTAAACCACAGCCAATTTTTCATCTCACACGGTTGGCTAACCTGTGGTATGGGAACCACGAGGTGGACATCCGTACTTGGACTGCTTTCAAGACAACCTTTTCCGCAGTCTTCAGTCGTCCTGCTGCCCGGAAACTTGGCGCCGAACAACGCTTGCCCGAACGGTCTCAGCAGGTAGGCGAAAGCTTCACCAGTTACATAGAACATGTCCTTGACCTATGCAAGTGTGTCAACCTCAGCATGTCAGAAGCTGACAAGATTAAACCCATTTTGAAGGGTGTTGACGACGACGGTTTTCAAATGCAATTAGCGCGCGACTTGCGCACCATTGCTGAAGTTTTTTTTTTATTCGAGAAGTGTGCCATGAGGCATAAGTTGAAAAAAGGAAAGGGGGGGAAGGAATGCACGGGATTGAAAGTTAAAAGAAGGAGTGTAGAACCGTTGCGCTGAGGTAGTCGCAGAGGTTGTTAATGAAACGGTTGTCCATTGTCCACTTCACGAAGTCACTTTCGCGGTTCCACCGCAGGCCCACCTCCCTGAGGAGCCGTTTTCTGATAGCAGCCGTCGCTGGGCACGTCCACAACAAGTGCCGCACATGACATATGTCCGGTGCAGCGCCACAGTGAGAGCACCTGTCAGGTAGTGGCAGATCTTTGGCACGCCACCGATGACGGACAGATGGTGTAAGAGCCGCCCCTGCCCGAATCCGGCGCACGGATACCTCCTCCTGCCGAGTAAGACTACGGGGGAGAGGGTGCGAACACGGAGGAATTAGAGCGCGTGTTCGCTGGCGCAGAACTTCGGAATCGGAAACGTGGGGCAGGAACGGATCTGGGGGAAGAGGGGAAGGTGGCGGATCGTCTAATGTATGAAGATGAGTCATAGCATCCGCTTGAATGTTATGTGGATCCTGGGCATGGCCGCGAATCCAGTGTATGCGCACAGGACATGGATACTTTGCGCAGAGCACATGAATAGATTGTGAAATCTGGAATGTTCGTCGAACAGTCTTAAGCTGTTTAAGGGCGGCGAGGGAGTCGGTGTAAATGTGAACTGCATTGAATGTTGGAACGAGCGGAAGGCAAACAATGGCATTGTAAATGGCTTGAAGTTCCAATGCCAGGGGAGTGCACGTATCCGCAGTATACGTCGCGCGAGAGTTGAGATGCGGATGAGATGGACTATACACAGCAGTAACTCCCCTCTCTGCAGAATGAGATGCATCCGTGTATAATATGCACCCTTCAGGCAGATACGCAGCTGTTACCGACGGGGAAACAGTAGGGCGATTGTCAGTGAGCTGGCAATAGGACCACGGTGGAAGTGTCTTTAAACGATGAAGTTTGAGAGACTGTTTTCGAGCTCTATTTGCCACCCGTTGGTCGATGATTTCACTGAGTGTATTAAGTTGGGCGAACTCCTGTAGCACAGGTATGGGTGTTAAACGAGGCAGATATGTTATGACGCGCATAGCCTCACGATTGATAGCTTCAAGGGAGTCCCACTGTCTGCGGGTGAGACGTTGAAATTGAGCCTGATATACTATCCGTGGCTGAAGGATAGAGCGCACAAGCTGGCGGGCCATATAAGCACGTGCGCCACCAGAGCGCATAGCTATGCGACGAATCAGACCTAGAGTAGCGTGAGCCGATTTACGGGTGGCTGTCAGCCACGGGGTGCCAGTCCCAGATGTATGGTTGTTGTTGTATGGGGTTTTATGGCGCATAAGCAACTATGGCTATCATGCGCCAAACACAAGGTTAGATGATGCTATGTCAAGTGTACAGAGGTTACATTATAATATATTTAAAACACTGGCTTTCTTTAGAAACTTACAAACAAGTGAAAATTCGACGAGTGTTTGCTCGCCTAAAAGCAATGCGGGATGAAATGGAATGTGTTCATTGTAAAATACCGTAAAAACTTTTTTTCTAAGTTCTTCGAGATGCGAACAAGAAATTAAAATGTGATTTACTGTGAGCTCTTCACCACACATTTCACACACAGGTTTGTCTTTTTTTGTTAATAAGAAGTTATGGGTGATGTGTGTGTGACCTATGCGTAAACGACATAAAATTACTTCGATAAAACGCTCTTTATGGTGGCATGATTTCCATTCTTTTATAATGGGCTTTATGGTATGCAGCTTGTTGTGTCCTTCATTTTCCCAAGAAGCTTGCCACTTGTCTCTTAGTCTGCTATGCACTAACTTCATGTAATCCCTAGGAGGCAAATTCACATGTTTTATTTCCATGGTTCTGGTTTGTGCAGCACACATGTCGGCTCTCTCATTGTCCTGAATGCCAACGTGACTGGGAACCCAGCACAATTTTATAACATGTTTTTGTGTTGTGACCTTTACTATATTATGTATGATGCTTCCAATCAGTGGCTCCGTGGCATTTTTAGAGTTTAATGCTGTAAGGACGCTCAGTGAATCTGTATAGATGATGCTGTTTTTGATGTTTTCATTTGTTATTTTCTGCACCGCAACACTAATAGCATAACACTCCGCGGTGAAAACTGTAGCACATGAGGGAAGTCGTACTGCATTTTCATTTTTTCCTTGTATTACTGCGCTTCCTACATGAGCATGAGTTTTTGACCCGTCAGTATAAAATGGAGTGTAATTTCTGTATTTTTCTTGTAGTGCTATATATTCTTGTATTATCTGGTCGTGTGGTGTACAAGTTTTCCTGAGGCGTGTTAGTGTGACGTCACACACTGTGGGAAGAGTGTACCACGGTGGTAGCGCTTCGCATCTTGGGGCAATATTTTTAATTTCATTTAGTATGTTTAGTGCTTGGCATTTTTCTTCGAAGCGCAAGAGCAACGGCTTAATTGCGTGAGGCTTGTTGTTGAAGAGTATTCTGGATGGGCATTTCGTGACGATTGAGTAACAGAGATGTTTGGGGTGAGAAAGGATTTTGAGGATGTATGTACAAGTTAGTGCAGTTCTTCGATCTTCTAAGGAAGGATCATTCGTTTCCACATACAGACTTGCTATTGGTAAGTTCTGTAAGCACCAGAAGACAACCTTAAACCAAGATTGTGGATAGGATCTAGTCGTTTTATGTAGGACGGTCTTGCTGAGCCATATACTATGCACCCATAGTCTAACTTAGAGCGAACCAGAGTACGATATATATGTAATAGGCATGCCCTATCAGATCCCCAGCGTTTTCTTGACAGTAGTTTTAGCACATTGAGGGCTTGGGAAGCTTTTTTCTTTAAGGTGTTTATATGTGGCAAGAAAGTGAGCTTTTTATCGAAAGTTATCCCTAGAAATTTATGCTCTTGTTTGACAGGTAATTGGGTTTGGTTTAGATATATTGTGGGGTTGGCCTGTAGGCCTCGTCTCAAAGAGAACAGAACCGCTACTGTTTTCTGAGGGGAAAATCTAAATCCGTTTCTATCTGCCCAGGTAGCCAGTTTATTTATTGCTATTTGTATCTGTCGCTCACAGGTGGGTATGCTGGCCTGTTCTTCTAATGTTGTTTGAGTACCGGGTGTTGTTAGCATTGGAAATGTGAATGGAGTAAAATTTCCAGTGAATTTCCGCACCTGCTCCCACATTTTCTTGGATGTTATTGAGCTGTTTATGGAGGATATGTACTGTTGCCATGATGCCCTTTCTGTGTTGCGTCTGATGTATCGTGCTTTGGCTCTAGCCCTTTTGAAGATGAGCAAGTTTCCTGCAGTGGGATATCTGCGAAGGTTGCCCCAAGCCTTGTTTTGCTGCTTTTTAGCCGATGAGCATTCGTTTGACCACCAAACTTTGTGTTTTTCGTGCAATTTCAGACGTTTGTGGGATGGCTTCTATTGCTGCAGATATTAAGCATGTGACAAATTTTTCATTTAGTTCTTCTATAGTAAGGGTTTCGGCATATTCTTTTTCTAGTGTGGCCTTCGTTCTGAAAAGTGCCCAATCGGCGAGGTGAATTTTCCATCGCCGTGGCTTCGTAGGGATGATGGATGTAGCTGATGTTAGCTTTAAAACTGTAGGTAAGTGATCACTTCCCCGAGGGTCGTCTAAAACATCCCAAATAAAATCATTAAAAACCGATGGTGATGCAAACGCTAAATCTAGGCAGGTCATTTTTCCAGAGCTGGGGCAGCAGTACGTTGCTTTTCCAGTGTTCATTAAACATATGCTATTTGAAAGAATAAAATCCTCGATGAGCTGACCCCTGGAATCAGTATGCTCACTTCCCCAGAATGAGGAGTGTGCGTTAAAATCCCCAATTATGACATATGGCTCAGGCAACTGTCCCAGAAGTTCTTCTAGGTCATGCTTAGTAATTGTGTTGTGTGGTGGTATGTACACAGAACATATTGTTATTGTTTTATGGCTAATGATGTTTACTGCGACCGCTTCTAAGTTCGTCTTTAATGATACCTCTCTTGCAGGGACATCGCTTTGCGTAATGATAGCGACGCCTCCTGAGAGTCGGCTAGCTTGTTCTCGGTTTTTCCGGAAAATATTATATTTTTTTAAGATGTTTGTGTGCTGTGGCCCAAGGTTCGTTTCTTGCAGGCACACAGCTGTAGGTGCCATTGTTTTGAGCATATCGGTTATGTCTGTGTAGTTTCTGTGTAGACCTCTACAGTTCCATTGTATTAGATATGCCATTGTGATAAGTTGGGGATTGGGGAAAGTCACTTATTTTCAGGAGCAGTGATTCGTGGTTTCCCTTTTTTCTCTAGGGAGTCTCGCCGCCGCTGCAGCGGTGGCGAACTAGGAGTTGTATCCATCGCCACTTTCGTGGCGCCGGAGATTCCGCTGATGCGTGTATTTTAGATGTCCGCGGACTTTCGCTGACATCCATCTCCTCCACGGTGGACGTGGAGGATGCTTCTTGGTTGCGATGGCCCGTGGCCTTCGCATTCGTCTTTTTTGCTGGCACCGCTGAACCAGGCCCTGCTCCAGCGGCAGAGTCTTTTGGGCCAGTAGTTGCCTTCTTATAGGGGTGGGGCGACAGGTCCAGTTCAGCATAGCTGTTCTGGGTGTCTATCGCCGAGGATGCCACTGCTGAAAGTAGGGCCTGAGGGCCTCCGGCGAGGATCGCGTGGTCTTCCCGCGAAATTTTCAGCCCTGTGGACTGTGTCATTGACTTCTGTGGTGGGGATTTGGTTGTCGACCCCAGGTCCTTCGGATCGACCTGTGTGCCGACAGAAACCGAGGGCGGCGGCGGTCCCCGCGTCAGCGCTTCGGAGTATGTCCCTTTCTGTTGGAAAGAGACGCGTTTTTTTGCTTCAAAGTAGGACAGGTTTTCTGTGGTCTTCAAAGTTATGATTTGTTTTTCTGTTTTCCAAACTGGGCACGACCTGGAGTACGCGCCATGTGCGCCATTGCAGTTGATGCATTTTGGAGTGCGTTCGCATCTTTCTTCTGTATGTGCGTCTTCTGCGCATGTGACACACGTGGGTTTGCCCCGGCAAGCCAACATGCTGTGTCCAAAGCGCTGGCACTTGAAACATCGTCTCGGATTTGGTATGTATGGGCGGACTTTACAATGGAGGTATGCGGCGTGGATGGAATCAGGGAGAGTTGTACTATTGAAAGTTAGGACGATGTGTTTTGTCTTGATTTCAGCATTATTTATCCGGATCGTTATTCGTCGGGCTGCTATTACTCCTTGTTCAGCTAGTTCTTCTTCCATTTCCGCATCCGTACTCTGTAGGAGTTCATATTCAGATATGACGCCCTTTGAGTGGTTCAGGGTGCGGTGCGGGGTTACCTGTACGCTCATTTCTCCAAGATTCTGTAAAGACATCAGTTTCGCGCTCTGTTCTTTTGTGTTTATTTCTACAAGGAGATCTCCGGTTCGCTGCTTTTTTGCTTTGTAGTTTTTGCCTACACAGCTTTTTAGGGTGTTGGCGATGACAAATGCAGACAGGTTGGCTACCGGTTCATCAGTGTTTGAGTGAACCATGAAAAACTTCGGAAACGTTTCTGGTTTCTGTGGCATCAATTGTTTCGCATCGGTGCGACTCCTTTTTTGGGAGCCGGTCAGATTTTTTTGAAAATTTTTCCATACGGCATGTACTGGCTAAGGGTTCCAAATACTTTGTCGCCTCTGATTCACCCTTATACACAGAGGAAGGTCCCGGGTCTCCCCCCCTGGTAGACAGACGAGGAGCCCATCGGCCGAGGATTGACCACTTCCTCGACCGCCACCGTTCAAGGTTTCTTCCCTCTACCTTTCAACCTATCGCCACGGTACGGATGACAGCTTCGGTATGGGGGCTAAGGGTCCGTGGTGGCGCCAAGCACCAACACCTCGTTACACAAGGTGCCCTTGCGGGCCAGATGTATGGAGGAGAAGACCAAGAATACGAACAGTTTCTACCTGAGGAATCAGAGAATTATGTACCGTAAAATTTAAAGGGGGAGCTTTCCATAAGGCGGCTTTATTTCCAATTCGAATGAAACATGATTTAGTAGGAGAGAGTGTTAGACCCAGAGGTGGGAGGCGAGATGTCAATACATCCAGCGCGTGTTGAAGGACCGACTGATGAATAGACGCATCTTGACAACACCACAAAATGATATCATCGGCATATGCAAGCATGCGGATAGAAGGGATGGTCTCTAGGGCTCGAACAAGAGGAATTAAAGCCACATTAAATAATGTCGGGGCGAGAACGGAACCCTGCGGCACTCCTCTATTGGAAGTAAAGTTACCAAAGGGCTTTCCGAATAAACGCAAGCTGAAGGTTCGATTTGCTAAAAAGGCGTGAATGGAGAGGAGGAACCGGTGAGGGAGACCAAGAGTTTGAAGGGAGGCAAGAATGGCAGAGTGAAGGATGTTATCATATGCCTTTGTTATGTCTGTAGCGATTACGGTTCGTACAAGGTGACTCTGTGGAGAGTGGTCAAGCACGTCAGCAGCCAAAGTAGCAAGGCCTTCCTCCGTTCCAATTTGTGGGCGGAAACCAATTTGGGAATCTGGGTAACAATCATGGGATTCCAGCCACCATGATAAGCGTGCGGCTAGAATGTTTTCATAAAGCTTGCAGATGGTAGGGGTAAGGGAAATTGGACGAAGAGCCGAGAGAGATACTGGAGGCTGACCTGACTTGGGTATTGGAACCACAATAGAATGCTTCCAGTCTCCCGGCATGACGCCAGAAAGCCACACTTCGTTAAAAGTATCAAGTAGGGTTTCAAAAGCCCTCCCTTCCAAGTTACGGAATAAGGAGTTAGGTATGCCGTCGTGCCCGGGAGTAGTAGTAGTTTTTAAACGGTCAATGGAGGCCAGCAGCTCTGCCATGGTGAGGTCAGAAGTAATCCCATCGGGGGGCTCTGTTACTGATAAGTCAGGTGGAGACGTAGCGGTGCAGTCATGGTTTGGAAAAAATTGACGGGCCGATTGTTCTGCAAATGTGTCCTCATCCACATTTAGCGCGAGGCGAATGCTCTCTGTGTAATCGGCAACCTGAGAAGGGCGCTCTATGGCGTGAAACACTCTCCAAAGATGTCGATTGCCCTGCGTAGAGGACAGGCGGGCACACCACGCAGCCCAGCGTTGCCTGCCTAGCCGCTTTGCATAGCGCCGCGCCCGTGCGGTAGCGCGGTGAAGAGTAGGAAGAGCCGAAGGGTCATCGGGGTGACGAGTAGCGTAAAGATCCACCTGGCGACGAAGAGCCCAAAGATTCAAGAGATGTATGTCCGGGTTTGGGTCGTCTTCATTTACAGTAGTGGCACTAGTGTGAGTAGCGAGAACAGCAGATAGAGTAGACAATGCTGAAGAGGGGTTGAATGTAGATAAATGATTGTCTGCGCGTACAGAGTCCCATGATGTTATTCGTACAGTGCGGCGTATTTTCCGTAGACGCGTGATAAAAATAGGGCTGTGATCGCTACCCCAAGTATCAGAATCAACAGCCCAACGAGGGTTACCGGGGCCTAACCACCAAGTGAAATCAGGTGAATACGGGCCACCTCATGGTCGGGTAGAAGTATTCGGGTGGTTTAAAAGTTGAGAGGAATGATCCGAAAAGCTCCCTTGGATGTTTGAACCCCTTGAGGAATCCAATGGGTAACCCCACACAGTGTGTGCGCCGTTGAAGTCACCACCAACTAGAATAGGGATACCCGAGTTGGTAGAACGTAGAAAACGAACCCATCCCAGATTGGGAGATGCGGAGCCAGGACGACTATAAAAAGAAACTAGAATAAGGGGTGTGCGTGCAGGTTTTACGAGAAGGGCGACTACCTCTTGACGTGTGTTGCACCGCCGTGAAAGGTCGAGCGGTGTGTGCGGAACTGAACTGTGAATATAAATTGCAGATTTACCTGGGCTGAGGGAGGAGGCGGTGCAACGGCGATCAGGGATAGACGGTGAATGGTATGCGCAGAAACCTGAAAGGCGTGGGAGTGCATTATGCTCTTGCAGTAGGAACACCCATACCCTCAGCTTTCCGTTGCGAAGGCGGATGTTCACTTCAGATGCCTTATTAGCGAATCCTCGACAGTTCCACTGCACCACCACCGATGATGATGCGCTATCCATGACGAGGCCGAAGAGCTTCCACGATGAGGGATGTCACCTGCTTCATCAGCGCTAATATCTTATCCACTGTCGGGGTAGTCACGGCTAACAGGTGGTCGGCACCCGATTGTGGGCCAGTGCTTACCCTAGGTGATTCCTCCGATGATTGCTCCCGAGTTACCAGAATTCTTCGATAGGATTGAGCACGACGCTGTTCCCGGCGCTGGGTGAGTTCGTCTAGTCGGCGGCGAGCCTCCGCGATTGCATTGTCTAAAGCTGTGTCTTCATCTGTGGTATCCACATGTGATGGATGCACTGGACGTTTTGACGTACCATTTGATCCGGGAAGGTGAGCCGCTTGTGCATATGTACGCTGGCGAGGAGACGTATGGTGAGCAGCAGGCTCAGATAAAGGAAGTTCAGGGAAGTCGTTGTCGTCACATGCGAGAGCTGCAAAGCGATTACTTGTAGGAACATCCATTTTTGCAGGCGACTTGTGAAACTTCTTCGCTTGCTTCTTCTTTGGACAAGCGGGGGAGCGAATGTCATGGTCCGGCGATTTGCACAGGGCACAATGAGCTGTTGGTTCATTCATGTCGGCCACAGCTGCTGGATTAGGGCAGGTATTTTGCATATGTCCTTCTTTGTGGCAGTGATAGCAAAAAATACGACGAGGTCGGAAGGGCTGTAGTTTGACGATCGCACCGTAGTAGATAAGGTACTTCGGGAGAGTCAACGGGCCTTGCAGGATGAGCAGGTATGAGCCCCGGCGACCCATAGGCCGTGCTTGCAGTACAACATGAGTTGAGCAGCGAATATTTGCGCGCACCTCCTCGGGAGGGCTCGTGCTGTCGACATGATAAACCATGCAGCGGAGTGTGTCAGGACCAGATGCAAAATATATTTGCACCGGGACATGCTTTCTGTCATCCAGGGGTATCCGCGTAACTGCGCAAAGTTTCTGGGCGTCCATCAAGGATGACAAGTTTACCGTGATGGTGTTCGATGGGCGATGGACGACAAACACGCAGTAGTTCGAAGAGCCAAGGGCATGGTCAATTGTGGCTTGAACATTCCGGGCAGGGATGGCAGTCATATCAAAGCGCAATGTAGGCTTGATGGTAACGCGGAACGATTTCGCAGCAGGCGGAAGAGAGCCTTGACTCACGGGAGGCATCTGTGGAGGAGGCTCAGACGCTGGTGACGGCACTTGGTGGGAATACTGAACTGGCGCGACGGGCACAGTTTCTTGAGGGAGTGCCACGGGCACGGAGGCGGTAGAGCAGTCCATGTCACAGGTCAAAGTCGTAGCATCGGAAGACGGCGCAGGCTGGAGGCCCAGAGGCGCTGACGATTGCGTGGACGTGGAGGCTGCGTCAGGTGGCAACACAGCGGGCATCCGCGTAGCCGTCGTCGACAACGCAGAATCCATGCAGACGCGTAGCGCGGCCTCGCTCGGCAGCGCCGAGCTAAGCCTAGCTTGCCCCTGAGGGTTCCGGTTGGGTTTTCTCACTTGAGAATGCGCCCGCCGTGCCGGGAATTTCTCCGCAGGGGCGTCGTCAGCATTCGGTCTCACGGAGGGCACTGTCCGACCCACGCCACACGCGAGAAGACAGCGAAAAGCGAAAACACAGACCTAGAAGCAGACACGTAGCCACCCACTAGGTCTTCGTCTTCTTCTTCATTGCTGAAGTCGTCACCCTCTGTCAAAGCTTCGAGCGGCTGCGGAAGCAGAGGCAGCACCGCCGACAGGTTGAGTCGCTTGCTGGACTGACGCCAACACCTGACACCTCGCTGCTGCAACAAATCAGACTTTGTTCGGGAAGAAGTGGCGCGTCAGCTCTCTGTCTCTTCGGCCGAGCCCTACAGAGCGAGCTCCATATTTGGCTCCGGCTCTTCGACATGCAATCCTAGAGCAGGTTGCCGAGGCTCTTCCACATGCCCATCCGCCACCACCTGTCGCCGCTCCACTGACATATGCCAACGTCATCGCCCAGACGTCGGCCCCTATGGCACTCTGCTGACATACGTGGACGTCGTCCCCAGACCTCGACCGCCTACCTATGCTTTGCCTCCAACACCTGCGCGAGCGGTGGCTCCTTCTCTTCGACCGGCTATGCGAGTCAGCATTCCCTGGCACGCCATCGAAAACCGGCCTATCTTTTACAATTGCGGCTTGCTTGGTCATGTGGCCCGGCTTTGCCGTGATCGTATCCCAGTCTACGCGCCGCCTCCTAAAGCTCCCAAGTACTGGGCTTCCACGAGTCAGTACTCCGGACCTGCTGAGCCGCCGTGTAGTTGTCCTTTTTGTCCTGGCCGTTCGGCGCTTGGTGTTGCGGTTGATCACTTGCGGTTGATCACTTCAAGAGGTATGCCGAAACCGCCGCTTTTCCGTCTGCCACAGCGACAGGCGTTGCATCCTTCCTTTTGGAACGTTTTGTGCCTCGTCACGGCGCACCTCGTGAACTGCTTAGCGACCGCGGACGCGCCTTTTTGTCAGATGTCGTCAAAGCCCTGCTCTGCCAGTGCAACTAATACATCGAACCACCTCCGCCAATCGTCCGCAGACCAACGGCCTCACCGAGCGATTTAACCGCTCCCTCTGGGACATGCTCTCTATGTATGTCGCATCCAACCACTCAAATTGGGATCTCGTCCTTCCTTATGTGACTCATGCCTACAACGCCGCTCAGCAGTCCACTACTGGCTTCTCTCCCTTCTTTCTTGTTTACGGCCGACATCCGTCTGCTAGAATAGACTCCATTCTGCCTTACCAACGTGACACCTCCGAATATACCCCTGTTTCCGAAGCTGCGCAACACACAGAAGATTGTCGCCAAATCGCCCGGTCACTCACGACTGACACCCAGTATCGCTAAAAATTTCCGCACGACAACGCTCACACTACAGCGCACTTCTCTGCTTGTGTGGCTCTAGATACCGTCAAGCACTCCTGAACTGTCCTAGAAATTTCTCGCCAAGTATCACGGCTCTACCACGTCTTGGAGCGCACATCTCCTGTTAATTACGTCGTCGAACCCCTCATGCCATCTCCCGTTCTCCGCCGCCGCGGCCGCGAGACAGTTCACATCCAGCGTCTCAAGCCTTACTACAACCCCTCCATCTTACAGTCGCCGTAAGTCGCCGGGATGGCTCCACTTCTCCCCGGAGGTGATTGTAAAGAAGAACCTGACACAGGCAAACCAGATGACTGATGACAAAGAAGATGATCCTGCGCGTCAGCCGTCTGTACCACGAGTATCTGTACCCGACCTGGTTGCCCTCGGACTGTTTTCGCCGCTGCTCCTGTCCTCCCAGCTCCTGATCAAAAACCCCCGCCTTACAAAATAACATAAGTAAATAAATAAATTTCAAAAGTATCCTTGCCAATGCCTTTCACGAAATCTTTTATCTTTTCGGCCTTAGGCATGCGAGCGTTGCGCGCTTGCACAGATCCATTACGCCCTCGATACAGCTGGTGAATGACTGGGTCGGCTGCTGCTGCGCCCGCCCCCGTGAGCGCTGCGCAGCGCGGAGCTTGCGCACACCGTTTTGACAAGGTCTCGATGTCCGCTTCATGGCTGTGAAACCAGATGTTTGCGATGCTGGCGAGGCACAAGGTGACGTTAAGTTTCATCATGCCGTCCCAGCGGTTTTGAATGCTCACCCGCTCGTAGGAGGCCAGCGAGTTCTCGACATAATAGTCGCCGGTCCAATCGAACGTGTCGAAAACGTGGGAAGTCATGCACAAGGGCCATACACGTACCCGTACGTACACCGCGGCGACCGTGTCTTGCGAAAGGTGCGGTGCCAACAAGGTTTCCTGACTGCCCTGCACGCCTGTCGAAAGTCAGGAAGGAACGTAATGGGCCTTCTGAGAGGCACGAAGATCTCGAAAACATTATGCGCGTTAACCCCCAAAAGTTCTGGAATCTGGTCACCCCGTGCAAAAGCCGTACTCAAAACATTTCTTTGGTTAACCATGATAGCTTACATGTTCCTGATATTGAGCGCGCAGATTTCATGAATTCATATTTCTCCTCCGCGTTCACCCACGAACCTGCACTTGGTATTCCCCCAATACCTGCCACTAATTTTTCCCAAATGCCACCAGTTTTTATAACCCATGAGGGTATCGCTAAACTCATCGACAACCTTAAGTTGTCAAGCGCTCCTGGGCCAGACAACATAACTGCCAAAATATTGAAGGGCACCGTGAGCATTTCTAGCCGTATTTTGCACATTATTTTTCAGCATTCTGTTTCAAACGGCGAAATACCAAATGATTGGAAAACTAGTAAAGTAACCCCAGTATTTAAGGCAGGCAATCGATCCGATCCTTCTAATTACCGCCCAATTTCATTAACATCTATTTCATGCAAGCTACTGGAGCACATTTTATATTCGCAGATCGCATCACACCTCGACAATAACGCTTTCTTTTATGAAAAACAGCATGGTTTTAGATCAAGCCATTCTTGCGAGTCCCAGCTTTTTGAATTCACCACAGACCTCCACTTAAACTTAGATTCTTCCTTCCAAACTGACGTCATTTACCTAGACTTCTCCAAAGCCTTCGATCGCGTTCCACATCAGCGTTTAATGGCAAAACTGTCCTGCCTCCACATTAACCCTTTAATCTTGTCATGGATTGACTGCTTTCTCCGCGAACGCTCACAATATACAGTAATAGAGAACCACAGATCGCCAAATACTACAGTCATCTCTGGTGTCCCCCAGGGATCGGTGCTGGGACCACTCCTTTTTCTGATATTTATAAATGATCTTCCTAATGCCATATCATCTTGTATCCGCCTCTTCGCAGACGATTGCGTCCTTTACCGCCGCATATCTACTCCCGATGATCACACTCTGCTTCAACGCGACCTAAATCTCATAGAAACCTGGTGTACGTCATGGCTTATGCAACTGAACATTTCCAAATGTAAGTTCATGCATGTATCAAGAAAGCGAAATAACCTCAGCTATCCGTATTCATTAAATTCTACACCACTCTCTGAAACAGAATCATGCAGGTATCTTGGAATCATCGTGAACAACAAACTAACATGGTCTTAGCACATTGCAAAACTTTGTACAGATGCTTCCAAGTTGCTTGGGTTTATCAGACGATCCCTCGCTTTTTCACCCCGTTCTATCCGTCAACTCGCCTACGTAACATTCATCCGTTCGAAACTCGAATATGCCTCGGCGATCGGGAATCCCCATCAGAAATATCTAATCGATCATCTTGAAGCCATCCAAAATCGCGCAGCCCGTTTTATCACATCGCAGTATGACAGCCGACACAATATAACTCTTATCAAGGCATCCCTTGATCTTCAACCCCTGGCACTTCGGCGTAAAATTTCACAGCTTTGCCTATTTCACAAATTGTACCATACCTTCCCACAGCTAAGAAACTCTGTATTACACCTGCCGCTTCGCACCTCACGCCGACTTTTCAATTCTTTAAGTTTGCAGCGCATACATGGCTCCACAAACTCATTTAATAAATCCTTTTTACCTAGCTCCATTACATTGTGGAATGACTTACCCGATTCCATAGTTACTGAAGTAGAACCTAATAAATTCAGGCACTTATTACCAGCACATTTTAAGGGCTGAGATATTTTGCCGTGTTTTTGAATGTGTATGCGTCTGTTTTTTGATTTTTTTGTTTTTTCCAAGTTGTTCTTGAGCCGCTGTGTCTTTAGTCAAGTCAAGTCAAGTCAGTTTTATTTACATCATTATGATGTGGGCAGGCTCAGGCAAAAAGCGAACGATATTAGTGTTGATGCTTGTAATGATGTTAATGTTTAACAAGAACCCTGCACTTTGTATTGATTTTTGTTGTACCATTGTATATGTAACGACTACTCCCCCCCCCCCCTTATGTAATGCCCTAAACCAAGGGCCTTTAAGGGTAAATAAATAATAATGATGATGATGATGATATTCCGGGGTCAATTAATCGCCGTGCTCTTCATGAGCCGCTCGACGGTCCTCAAGAGGATGCGGCGAATCAAGACCCGCCTACGGAGGAGGGCCCGCAGGAATCATCCTCCTCTAACACCACATCGCGCGGCTTCAATAACTTAATTGTCTGAGTGTCACCGAACATTTCACCTTCTATCTCTTGGGGCTGCCATCGACTCTAACTAGATGGAGTCAGAAGCGCGTGCTTTGGAAAGCTGAGCGCATCAAAGTTGTCCACTTGACAGCACCACCAATCCTGTCTCCTTCAGTCGTGTCGACAAGAATCGTTGACGTCACTGAGGACATGACAATGAAGGTTTTTATATACTGGCAAGGAAAATCTCACTGGATGCATTTCAGCTGCCAAGTGATGCACGAAGCGCCGAAAATATCGCCGCTGTGCGCGAACAGTTGTGGATGATGCGTTGTTGTCTGTCGTGGTGGAGCGAATCCAATACTCGAGTTCAGCCGGAAAGTGCCGGCGCAAGTAATGCAAGTTTATTCTCCAGCCAGGACTAAGCACTTGTTCAAGATGCCTCCGTTTGCCGTAAACTTTGAGGCTCCGCGAAAAGTCTTTTGCTAATACTGAACAAATGGCGACACTGAAAAGGGCGAACTACGCACGCGAACTACGTCAATGAGGATGCGTCAGTAATGCAAAGCAAAGAAAAAGAAATGGACAACAGGACGCAAACACTGTGGAAACTGTCAAAGCTTTCACATGTATATTGTTGATTGCAACGTGGAAAGGCAGGGATTTTAGTTTCTAAAGCGAGAAAAACGAGATCTAATTTCCGTGCTCTTTGTCTTGTAGGTCGTACATGTGCTCTTTCGCTCATCAGTGACACCGATTTTAGTGTGTCTTACGTTCTTTGACAATAAAGCTAGTGTAAGGAAGACGACGAGCATATGCGCCAATGTCGATTTTTCGGCTTGGTCACCCGTCTGCGACGACGTCTACAACACCTTACGTCGTGTCCTCACGGCACCTCCCATCTTGCGCCATTTCGACCCGGCGGCCCCGACTGAAGTTCACACGGATGCCAGTGGTATTGGTCTCGGTGCAGTGCTCGCTCAGCGCTAATATGGATACGACGAATACGTCGTTGCCTATGCCAGCCGCACACTCACAAAGGCTGAGTCTCACTACTCTGTGACTGAAAAGGAGTGCCTCGCCATTGTGTGGGCCTTAGGCAAGTTTCGCCCTTACGTGTACGGCCGTCCTTTCGACGTCGTTACGGATCATCACGCCCTTTGTTAGCTTTCCTCTTTGAAAGATCCTTCCGGCCGCCTGGCGCGATGGGTGCTGCGTCTTCAAGAATGCAACATACGAGTCGTGTACCGGTTGGGCCGCAAACATCAGGACGCCGACAGCTTGTCTCGCTCCCCGCTGAACTTGCCAGCCTCTGCGAAATCGGAGCCCCTGCGCCATCTCCCACCGTCAGTGACATGCCTTCTGAACAGCGCAAGGATCCCTGGATTCGTGCTCTTCTGGAATTTCTCTCCGACCCATCGGCGGATAAACCATACCGAGCGCTGTGCCGTCAAGCTTCCCATTTTGAGATCCGAGACAACCTGCTTTATCGCCGTAATTATCATTCTGATGGACGAAAATGGCTCCTCGTCATTCCTCGCCACCTACGGTCCTATATCTGCTCATGTTTTCACACTGACTTGCAATGCGGTCACGCAGGCCTTTTCAAGACTTACACGCGCCTCCGCCTTCGCTACTACTGGCGTGGCATGTAATAATTGGTTTGGTTTATAGGGGTTTAACGTCCCAAAGCAACTCAGGCTATGAGAGACGCCGTAGTGAAGGGCTCCGGAAATTTCGACCACCTGGGGTTATTTAACGTGCACTGACATCGCACAGTACACGAGCCTCTAGAATTTCGCCTCCATCGAAATTCGACCTCCGCAGCCGGGATCGAACCCGCGTCTTTTGGGCCGGCAGCCGAGCGCCATAACCACTCAGCCACCGCGGCGGCTGCATGTAATAATTGGTTTTTTTGGGGAAAGGAAATGGCGCAGTATATGTCTCATATATGGTTGGACACCTGAACCGCGCCGTAAGGGAAGGGAAAAGGAAGGGAGTGAAAGAAGAAAGGAAGAAGGAGGTGCGGTAGTGGAGGGCTCCGGAATAATTTAGACCACCTGGGGATCTTTAACGTGCACGGACATCGCACAGCACACGGGCGCCTTAGCGTTTTTCCTCCATAAAAACGCAGCCGCCGCGGTCGGGTTCGAACCCGGGAATTCCGGATCAGTAGTCGAGCGCCACAATTTCGTTTTGAAATACGTACGCTCGTGCCTCGACTGCCAACGCCACATGACACCCACTACCCGTACTGCTGGCGAGTTGCAGCCGCTATCTTGTCCGCCTCGACCTTTCGACCGCGTTGGCTTTGATTTATATGGGCCCCTCCTGTATACTGCTTCTGCCAAACGATGGATCATTGTTGCCGTCGATCACCTCACGCGGTATGCTGAAACCGCCGCGCTCTCTGCTGCCACGGCACAGGATGTGGCAACCTTTCTTCTGCGCCGGTTCATCCTTCGACACGGTGCCCCTCAAGAACCCCTCAGCGACAGAGGCCGTGTCTTCCTATCTGATGTCATCAAATCTCTGTTCCGTGAGTGCAACGTCATCCATCGGAGTTCCACCGCTTACCACGCTCAGACCAACGGCCTCAGTGAACGCTTTAACCGCACTCCGGGGGACATGCTGGCTATGTGCTATGTACGTCGGTTCGAACCACACGACCTGGGACCTTATTCTCCCGTATATTACGTTCACGTACAATACTGCTACGCAGTCTACGACAGGATTTTCTCCTTTCTTCATCCTTTATGGCCGCCATCCCTCCGTTCCCATTGATACTGTTCTCCCCTACCACCCTGACGCATCTGAGTGCGCCACCGTTTCCGAAGCCGCCAGGCACGCCGAAGACTGCCGCCAGATCGCCCGGTCGCTCACGACAGCTACCCAGTCCCTTCAAAAAACGCGCCACGATGAAAGTCAACGTCCCCAGCATTTCTCGCCCGGCTCTCTTGTCCGGCTATGGATACCTCACAGTACTCCGGGCCTCTCCCGGAAGCTGCTGGCTAAATAGCAAGGGCCCTATCGCATCCTGGAACAAACATCTCCAGTCAACTATATTGTTGAGCCCCTCACGCCGTCACCCGATCTCAGACGCCGCGGCCGTGAGACTGTACATATCCAGCGCCTCAAGAGATACTACGACCCCGCTGTCTTTTCCGCCCCTTAAGTCGCCAGGATGGCTCCTCTTCTGTCCGGGGGCCATTGTAAGGAAGACGATGAGCATATGCGTGAGCCGCATACTGAACGCCTGGTGCACGCTCCTGGCTCCATTGTAAAGAAGACGACGAGCATATGCGCGAGCCACATGATCATCGCCTGGTGCACGCTCCTGCCTGGACTAGCTGACCTCGGACTGCCGTTGGCCCTGCTCCCGTTAAGAAGCTTCCCAGAATAAACCCCACCTTACACTAGTAATATATGCCGAATGAGGGTACACGAATCCAATATTATGCAGTTTCAGTAGCATGCACAGCTATAAAGAGTCAGGCCTGCGCCCATTTGGCGTGCGCGAGATATTTTCACTCCATGCCAAGAATTTAGAGTTTGATTTAGTTAACGTCTGTAATACAGCAAATAGAAGGTATCAGATTATGCTAATATCCCTCAACGCGGTCCGCACCACCGCTCAGAAAACCTGCACGCCGTGTTGAACTAAATCCCCTGAATATTTTTCGGTTTGACGGGTTGATGAATTACGGACGACCGACCAATACAGGCATCCACTTTTTACCGGCCTCGTGGCGAGTGAATTGTTGGAATTCACAAAGTTTCGCACACGCTAAATAACCTGAAGGCCGCGAGAACGACTGATAAACACTGAGAGTTATCGAAAAATATGCATCTTATTTTTTGGTTATTTACTCATTTTGACTAAGCTTTATATTTAACCTAGTTGTTCGCATTTTCTCTCAATATATATTTCCCAAATATTCTGACATTTGCTTGCTAACGTCTAATGCTGCCCAGTTTACTTCGCCGTTTCTAATATCAAAGGCGGCCGCCGTCGTGTGGCGCCATCTGGCCGAGCGCCAAGATTTGCGAGGGTTTCTATGCCACCTGCGGAGCGCTAGTTGAGACACCTTCCTATTCTTACACCATGACTTGGCTGACTGATTACGCATCGAGTTAAAAAAAAGCTGTTTAAAAACACTCATTTGTAATCATTTTTACCTTAAATTGTGTCTGTAATAACAAGTTTGTGATGATGAAATGAACGCACATTTTAAAATCCTATTTAAAAGTATCTTAATTTTTAATTTGCCGTACTGGCGCTGCAATCGATAAACGCAAGCCTGGCCCCGCTGCCCGCTGCGTAGGGGAGGCCCCTATTGTAAAACTCACCGGCGCAGTGGTACGTAGCGCTGGCGCTCGCTATTTCCTTGGGGCACCCAAGCCTTGGGGTCCCCTATTGGGGTCCCCTATTGTAAAACTCCCTAAAAGCTATCCGCCGTGCGAGGGGGCGCCCTAAGCTTGCTACAAGATGGGTGACTCTGTGCGTCGCATAAACCGCCGGCGTTCGAGCCGGAACACGCACGCGCCGATCAATTGGCAAATCTCATTCGGCGCAAGGCTTACGTACCAGCGGTGTGCGTGGACTGTTTGGAATGTGCTGGAGCCATGCGGAGAAACTCATTTGCGATACTCGGTGGAGGAGTGCCCGTGGCGGCGATGCATTTCGCTATTTCTGCGCGACGGCCTACAGCGGATGCACGCACCTGGCCCGTTGGAAGAGCCTGGCTGACAGGTTCCTCTGGGGCCTGGGACAGAAGAAGACGGCTGCCAGGAAGAACAGCTGCAGCAGCACGCACAGGCACACGGGAACAGTGGTCGCGTACGAGGCGCTCTCCGATAGGTCCAGCCAGCAGCTGCGCGCCGATGAAACGAGGGGGAGTAAAAACTTTATTAGTTCCAGAAAAAACAGAAAAAGGGAACTTCAGGTTGACGCCAGGTGATCAGAAGACGATGCTTGGTGATGATACCAGATCAAAAAAAAAACCGCTTCCTGCTGAATTATGAAACCTGAAATTGTGTCCTTCCGTGTGAAAACCATTCAATTCCACCTCGAACGCCTTCTGCTTCCAGTTGGAAAATGCCACTTTCAGCTGGATTTTGGAACCGCAAATTGTGTCCAGATGGCATGATTTTTTGTTTCCAGGCAGAAAATTTCCATGGCCAGCTCTTCGCTGGAGCTACTGGAAAACGCCATTTCTAGTTACTCCAGCGGAAAATGCAACAGGAAAAGTGGTTTTCCAGCAGGAATTAGTGCTCGTCAAATGAGTGTCCAACGCGCAGAGTGAAAACCAGGGCAAGCACCCTGCTGGACGCATACCTCTAGGCCAAGGGACGCGAGGTAAAGGCTACCCTGCATGACAGCATGGTGCGCGTGCTGTCACTCACATTTGCCCCTGCCTCGTGTACTTGTCTCCGAGAGTGCCGGCGGACACGCCCGTCACAATGGCCGGAACACCTGTGGAGCAGAGGATGAATTTTAATGCACAACTGCAATCTTGTCCTTGACATCGAACTTTCAGGGCACCTCTGGTGATTTCGGGTTTGGCCACTGGTTCACCGCTACATGGATCTTATGTGCTGACACTTGGCGTTCAGCATTTGCCACACGCTTGACAGATGACAGCACTATGGTCATTTTAGTAGCCAGGATAGGGGTATTTCTGTCTAAGATGCACCGAGTCAA
Source organism: Amblyomma americanum (assembly GCA_030143305.2). Classification (NCBI taxonomy): domain Eukaryota; kingdom Metazoa; phylum Arthropoda; class Arachnida; order Ixodida; family Ixodidae; genus Amblyomma; species Amblyomma americanum. The sequence continues at coordinate 36,027 of JARKHS020027065.1, forward strand.
GTACCAAGATACAGAAACATTATGAGGTGCGTGTGGAGAGGAAGTGGAAACGGCTGAGCACCTGATACTTTTCTGTAAGCGGCTTCCCCATATCCTTCAAAGCAACGGGGCTGATTAGTAGGATTAGGGTTTAAGGAGAGTGGAGGAAAAATGGACTTTAAATTGGTGGCTAAATTAAAGGCAAGTGTGAAACCTCATTCGCACTCCGATGACGGTCGTGGAATGGCTCGCTCTAAAGACGAAGGAGGAATTCTGCGTCTTCAGGTTAAGTACAAAAAAAATTATTGCGAGTCAAGGGCGTCAGCTGCCCTTTGATTTGAAGGGTTTAGCCCAGTCCGTCCGTTTGCGATCACGGAAGGCACATTGTCAGTGACTAAACCTTTGCGGCTATCGGCTTTACATTTTACGGTTAGCGCCGTGCAGCTGTACGAAGATAGAAAGGGATGCTGTTAGCTCGTCGATGGCGCTATGGTTATAGCTTCAGATTCCGGCCGCGAGATCGGGGACTGTCATAACGCGTGGCAAGCGGGTCCCGATGTACTTCAGAATTCATGTGCCGCTGCTTGGCTAGCTGCAGGCTGAGTTTGTGAGAAATACGAGTGGAAATTGTCAAGTGAAATGCGTGAATAAAGTGTTCTTACCGGGACGGTGGTCGTATACATTGGCGTTTTACACTGATGGTGTTGCGCAGGTGACATCAGTGCAAAACATCGCTTTAAGCGAGAAAGTGTGACATAACCTCTCGAGCGGTTAGGCGCGGAAAGCGATACTAGCGCGGCTGCGCGCAACGTTCACGAGAAACGCCGCCTTTCGCAACACATCGTGCACACTGCATTTCCGAATGAGTAGGCTTTATCGGAGCGACCTTCGCCTCGCAGCCAGACGCCGAATTTTAGTTGCGTGTTTTCTTCATGCAAATTATGCGCCAGACTCTAGAATGCATGGATCAACGCCGAGGACAGTTAAATAATGTGCAATTGAATTTATTTAACTGTCCTCGGCGTTGATTCGTTACGTGGTTTCGGATTCATGGAGGCGAAACACTAAGACGCCCGTGTGCTGTGCGATATCAGTTCACGTTAACGATCCCCAGATGGTCGAAATTATTCCGGAGCCCTCCACTACGGCACCTCTTTCTTCCTTTCTTCTTTCACTCCTTCCTTTATCCCTTCCCTTACGGCGCGGTCAGGTGTCCAACGATATATGAGACAGATACTGCGCAATTTTCTTTCTCCCAAAAAAACCACTTGTTCTATTTTAACCCAATGATGGCTGTGACGTTCATTTTACCTTTAGGTCTCCACGAAAAACCTTTAATATTTAATTTTTTTTATTTACATAATACTGCAAACCTTATATGATTCAGGCAGGAGGGCAAAAACTGGGAAGAATCAATATTCGTAACGCCAAGAAGTAATAAAATTAAAAAATTACGATATTTACAATACCTTGACACGAATTCGGTATCACCAATCGAACGATGGCTGTGACATGTATTTGACGTTTTGGTCACCACGAAAAAACCTGCAATAAAAACGCTGACCAGTAGATTCAATTCACTAAAACAGTGAAACCATTCCTGCTTGAACAGCTGGAATGGCAACGAACTACGTATGAGCAGTTCATCGTCGTCATCATCATCAGCCTGACTACGCCCTCTGCAGGACAAAGGCCTCTCCCACATCTCTCCATGTAAACCTGCCCAGTGCCTGCGGCGGCCACCCTCTACCCGCAGACTTCTTAACCTCATCCGCCCACGTGACTTTCTGCCGCCACTTGCAACGCTGGCCTTCCCCTGGAATCAACCCCGTCACCCTGAAAGGTGCACTAAACAAGAATCTGAGCTCGTCTTTGTACTGCGGGAGAGGAGTCGCGATCCTGGCCTGGTGTGCAGACGCGCGTGCATATAGGCTCCGGCCATTTTGTGTATTTTGACCGACTTTTGATCTTCCGCCGAATTGTTTGTGTCACCCGAAGTTCATGAAGGTACCCGGCACCTTCCCACCCCTTTTGTCGGGACCGGCACTCCGTTTTTGTGCCCTGCTTGTACATTTGTTTCCAGCGCCAGCCTCGCTAAGCCTAGTGGCGATAGGCTCCGCTTCGCAGCTATGCTCACTGCTTCGCCAAGCATGGACGTCGTCACCGTGAAGGAGGAGGACCTATCCCCTTAACAGCATATACCCACGGACTGCACCTACGTATCCCATTGCTACGGACGCGGCTCATCCGCTTCATTATCTTCGAAACACACTTCCAGGCCACCGCTGACGGCGTCGCCTTTCGCGTCCGCACAGCTATCTCCCTCTACGCAGCGCAAACTACCTCGCCGCACTCCGTCCCTGTCACGTCTCTCTCTTGAAGACTTTAAAGGGGCTGTGAAACACTGCTTGAACGGATGCCGGTTACGCTTCAGATGCATTCTTTATGCCACACAGGTGCTGACTCAAAAAGAATGACTAGAATCGATGCATAGGAACGGGAGTTATTCAATGAATAAATTTCGAAATAGAAGCGAACAAAATGCTGCCCTCAACTAGATTTTCGCGCAGCTTCCCATTCCCATTTCACTCTCCCAATGACGACGCTTAGTGGGACCAATCAAAACAGCCTATCTGAGCACGTGGCGGAAGTTTTCACTCCATGGTTGCCTGTTCTTTGCAACTCGTTCATGCCAAGGCTGGTAGCGCCGTTTGCATGTGAGCGCTGTTGTGATCGGAGGCCCCGACAGCGGGAACAGACGAGCCGGCAGGCGCAAGGAACCAGTCTCTGAGCCGCAGGGCGACTCAGTGGGGGTCGGGTCAAATGTCGTGCAGCCACGCCTGGAACCCTTTTTGGATCTGGCCAAATTCGATAGAGACATGATTGTAGCCGAGCAGGCGGCGGACGTTACACTTCGAGATTTATCCAGCCGGACAAGTGAAGAAAGTGTAGCAACGAAAAACATTACGATCCGTAACCGTTTCGGGGTGTTGTGTCGATATTACAAGGACTCAAAGGGGGTCCAGTTTGATCAGCTCGTGGTGCCGCAGAAATACCGCGCAGGCATCCTTAAATTGTGCCATGGTGGGGGTTGGTCTTGCCACCTTGGAGTAAAAAAAACGAAAGCTAGGCTTCTACAGGAGTTTTATTAACCTGGATGCTTCAGGGATGTCGAGCAGTTTGTAAAGTCCTGCGACACCTGTCAGCGTGTCGGAAAGCCAGGGGATTTGAGGAAGGCTCCGATGAAGCTAGTGCCCGTGATTAGCGAACCCTTCCGTCGTTTGGTGGTGGACGTAGTCGGTCCTATACCAGTGACTCAGTCGGGCTACCGCTACATACATCTGTCCGGCGACCAAGTTCCCCGAGGCAGTTCCGCTCAAGGAGGTGAACTCGGTGGGCATTGTTGACGGGTTGTTGTCGACATTTTCCCGCGTTGGCTTTCCGGCTGAGTTACAAAGTGATCAGGGAAGCGTCTTCACGAGCGCACTGACTACTACCTTCCTGGAAAAATGTGGAATACGCATAGTTTATAGCTCTGTCAGACACCCTCAGAGTAACAGCGTCGAAGCGTGGCATTCGGTTTTGAAGCGCGTGCTAAGAGCTATGTGCTATGAGCATCATAAGGACTGGGAAGCTCCGCTCGGTGCCGCATGAGGCCACGGGCTTCAGTCCGGCGGAGCTGGTGTACGGGCGATCGCTGAGATCCCCCCTTCGGATGTTAAGAGAGGCCTGGGAGGGAACCGGCGACGACCCTACCGTGGTGGAGTATGTGCTGAGCTTGCTTGATCGGCTTCACTCGTGTCAGGAGGTGGTAGCGAATAACATAAAGTCCGCTCAGCAAATAGCAAAGCGGTACTATGACCGAAATGCGCGCTTGCGTACGTTTGCTGTAGGTGACAAAGTGTTGATTTTAGCTACTTCACGGGCAAACAAACTCGCTGTTCAGTGGAAAGGGCCTGCCGAAGTTGTTGAAAAGCTATCCGACGTTAACTATGTGGTTAGGATGGCAGGCCGGAGAAGGGAAACGAGGGTTTATCACTCGAATCTCATGAAACCTTGCAGGGAACACGAAGCCATTGTCCACCTTGCACTAAATGTACCAGAAGAAGTGGAAACAGAATTTGTGGTTCCAGGGGGCGAGACCGAATCACAACCCTTCAAAAACCTGCTCGAGAGGATTCGAGCGGAGGAGAGCGTGAGTGCAGAGAAACGGGGGGACCTGCAGCGACTGCTGGGCGAGTTCCAGGCTGTTTTTTCGGACCAGCCAGGGAGAACGGATCTCATAGAACACGACATTGAGCTGACATCGGACGAAGCGATTCGCTCTAGGCCCTACCGAGTCTCTCCGCGGCAGAAGGAAATTTTAGCTTCTGAAATAGAACGGATGCTAGAGATGGGGATTATAGTTCCGTCAGACAGTGAATATACCTCTCCCCTCATGCTGGTGCAGGTGCCTGGCAAGGACCCGAGACCTTGCATTGATTACCGCCGGCTAAATGCTATAACACGCGACCAGCTGTACCAAATTCCTAATTTGGAGGAAAGAGTCGAGACGGTTGGCCGGGCCACCTATGTGTCAACCCTTGACTTAACGCGGGGATACTGGCAAGTGCCCCTGACAGAAAGAGCGAGCCGTTACGCGGCGTTTATCTCACCCATGGGTACCTTCCGACCGCTCGTGATGAGCTTTGGGCTAAAAAACGCCCCCTTTTGCTTTTCCCGCTTAATGGATCGTGTTCTCAGGGGGACGGAAGACTTTGCGCTTCCTTACCTCGACGACATAGCGGTTTTCTCGCACAGCTGGGAGGAACATTTGCGTCATTTGCGGGAAGTATTGACCCGGGTGCAGAACTCCGGCCTCACGATCAGGGCTGAGAAGTGCCAGATTGGAAAAGCTGAGGTAGAATACTTAGGGCATGCTATCGAAGGGGGAGCCCGAAGGCCGCTGGACGCAAAGGTGCAAGCCATTCAGGAGTGCCGCAGAGCCAGTTCGGGTGATTTGGGACGATGCTAAGGAGAAGTCGTTTAGGGCCTTAAAGGCGGCATTAATGGGGCAACCTGTGCTAAGAGCCCCCGCGTATGACCGCCCCTTCATCCTTCAGTGCGATGCTAGCGACAGGGGCATGGGAGCAGTGTTAAGCCAGCACGACGATCTCGGAGCAGAGCATCCGGTTTTGTTTGTGAGCCGAAAATTGACCGCAAGGGAGCAGGCTTACAGCGTGTCTGAGAAAGAATGTGCATGTTTGGTCTGGGCCACCCAGAGACTGAGGTGCTACCTGAAAGGTTCGAGATTCACCATAGAGACTGATCACTGCCCCTTAACCTGGCTTAGAAGTATGTCGCCAAAGAATGGGAGACTTTTGCGCTGGAGTCTAGCGCTTCAAGAGCACAACTTTGAGATCCTCTACCGGAAAGGGCGGGAAAACGGGAATGCCGACGGTCTCAGTCGTAGCTTTCCTGCATAATCTGGCGTAAAATGCCCTTATGCTCGAGAAAAGCTACCGTCTATCATTTTTGGTTTTTGTTTTGTATTTTTTTCTCTTGCTTCTACGTACCTACCTCATTGCCGAAAAAAAAGTTTCTTACCAAATTTCAGACGCATGTCTTTTGCGAAAAAAAGGAAAAACAAAAAGGAACTAGTTTTGGTTCAGCAGACTTCCGGGCGTGAGCTGTTGGCGAGGGTTAAGTCATCCAAAATTTGCAGCCATATTGCTCTGTATTAAAGACCTGGCAATGTTCTGAGGCTGGCCGCGTGCTGCCTAGCCGGAGGTAGGGGCTGAGCTCAGATCTGATCGCTAATGCTCCGTTGAGGACCCTTGCCAGCTGTGCAGGTCAAGTGGACTGACTACTACGAGGCCGACTGGGACTGTGACGCCCATTCGTGGTGCACCGACCAGCTGCAACCACTTCGTGGCGTCTTCTTGGCGGCGGACGGATTGTTGTGATCGGAGGCCCCGACAGCGGGAACAGACGAGCCCGGAAGGCGCCATCTAACTATGTTTGACCAAAGGTGCTGTCGTCCTGAGAAGGATTAGGAACGGCTCCTGGCGACGGTGAGCTGTGACGACAGGCCTCTCATCCCTTCGTCCGGAGTATGGAATGCGGTATTTCTCCCGAACTGCGCCCTCACGTGGACCGGCAGAAAGACCCGAACAAAGGCACCGGACCCGCCTCGCTCGCTTGCACTTGCGCGGCCAGACAAAGCGGGGGCGGACACGGCTGATTCATCTTACCATCTGGAATGCCCGGGGCCGTCAGGACGCATCTATCCACGGAGGGAATCGCCGCCTACAAAGCCAACGACCTTATGCACATGATCAACCCGTCGGAAACCACATTCCAGGACGCCTCTTTCCAATGGAGGGGGTCACCGCCTGCTAAGCCAAAGACCTTATGCACCTGATCAACCGGTCGGAAACAGCATTCCAGGACCTCAAGGCGCCAGGATTCCTTATCGCCTGTGCACGTGTTTGTGGGGGCGGAGCGGTCACGGGGTTAGGGAAGAGACTATGAAGAGTGTGTCTGCCCATTGGACACTTGATCAGCCACCAGTTTCCCTAGCTAGGTGTCTAGGGAATATCCACTGTATTTAAGCCGCGATTTGGCTGGTTTCACGGCACTTCATCTCTGACTTTTGGTGTCCCTGCTTCTGTTGTAAATATGTAAATAAACCTTCAAGTTTGCCAACACTCCTGAAGGCTTCCCTCCGTCGTCTGCAGAGTTCATCGTCATGCGGTGAAGACCTCGGTCCCGATACCCAAGCATATCAGCGCCCAGCTGACCCAGCGATGCTTCATCATCACGTCGACGGCGCAGAAGGTAACACTGATCAGTGACGTTCCCTGACCTATGGACACGAATTGGATCCTGTTAGAGTCGAGACGGCCAGTGGGAACAGGTTATTGCGGACGGCTTGTCGGTACACGCACAGAACATGAAGAACACGCCCCCCCCCCCCCTACCAGGGCAGGCTATTTACACCGTTGTGGTGGCGATGAGGTACAGACGACCGTGGCCTCTGCTGATTATAATATGTAACACTCCCCCACCCCTTATTTTGGATTGCTACCAAGTGATCATTCGTACCCATACTTTTTGGGCACTCGCCGGGTCTTAGTTGGTCGCTTACCCCTCTCTCAAGGGCCCCGACGCCTGCGCGGACGTGCCGACGTCTTATGTACCTTTACTCGGTGAAATTTCGGGTACCGTCTCGCTTTGAGGCTCTGCATTCTCCGACAGCAGCATCTCGGACCAGAGAACCCTTGACGATTCCACTTTACATCTTATGTGATCTGCATGACAAAACCGAAGAACCCCGCCTACACGTACCAGGAACGTCACTTTTGACACCTTCTTAACAATTTTTTCAAGCCACCAGTTCTCCCTTTCTTGCGAATGGTGCGGATATATGCCTCTTCGCCTGGCGTAAACTCGGGGCATTTTCCTCTTTTCGCATCTGCCGCGAGCTTATTTTTCTCGCTTCTGTTTTTCCACACCCTCATTCTGCATGGTTTCAGCATGGACTGTCTGGGCCGAATTTTTCGTCCGAGACGCAACAGTTCGGCTGGCACTGATTCTGTGAATGAATGAGGTGTCGTCCTGTATGAAAACAGAAAATTATCGATGCGGTGCTGTAAGGACCGCCTTCGACCGGCTCTGTCATCTTCGAGCTACAATTTCAAGATACGTCTCTTTGTGGTCTGCACAGGTTGTTCTACTGCACCGCTGGACTAAGGGTGATATGGTGGCGTGAAAATTGACTTTACACCATTTTGTTCCAAGAACTGTTGAAATTCACTGGATCTGAATTGTGGGCCGTTGTCTGTCACCACAACTCCGAGTAGGCCATACGCCGCAAAACTGCTCCTTACGCCTCCATCGTGGCGAAGGCTGATGTGCCATGCACCACTTTTATCTCGAGCCATTTTGAGTAGGCATCTACCAGCAGCAGCAATGATTTTCCTTCTACTTCTGCAAAATCCAAATAAACCCTTTCCCACGGGTTTGCAGCTATTGTCCAAGGTTGAATTGGTATTGACTGCGCAGAATTCCACACATTTTGACAAACCTCACATGTCCGTACTTTGTTCTCTAGATCTGTTTCAATATTTGGCCACAAAATCCAACTTCGGGCTAGCATTTTGATTTTTGTCATTCCTGAGTGGCTCTCATGCATTAAATACAGAACACTTGGCCTGAGAGCTGTCGGAATAACAACCCGAATCGGGTTGTTCCACAACAAACAACCCTGCTCAATCGACAACTCATGCCGACGATTACAATACGGGCGGTATTGCTCTTCTGTTTCTTGCGGCCAACCTCGCCACGTCATGTCGACTACTGCTCTCAAAACCTCATCCTTGCTCGTTTCTTCAGCTACTTCCTCGGCTTTGAAGGGAACCTCCGATAGTGACGAAAAAAATTTAATTTCCTGTTCGTCGCCAACAGTTGTTTCCAACTGTAGCCTTAATAAATCGTCGGCGTGACCTACTTGTTTACCCTTCTTGTACTTGATGGCATACTGATAAGAGGCCAAGAAATTTTTCCATCGCTGCATTTTCGCAATCGCTACTTGACTTGCGTGTCTCCTCGGATCGAACAACTGCGTCAGCTGCTGATGATCAGTAACTATTTCGAACTGCCTACCGAGCAAGTACTTGTTAATTTTTTTTATGCCAGAGATTACGGCTAGAGCTTCGGACTCAATTTAGGCATAGTTTCTTTCGGCCGCTGTAAGCGTGCGGGACGCGAAAGCGATGGGTCTCTCGTCGTGACCCTCAGTATGTGCGAGCACCGCTCCGAGGCCATATGCCGATGCGTCACACGTCAGGCGGAGCGGTTTGTTTCCGTCGTACAAAGCTAGCACTGACTCCTCACTTAGAGGCAACTTACATCTCTGAAAGCTGCTCTAACACTCTTTTGTCCACTCCCACGGACAATCTTTTCTGAGCAGCTTGCAGAGTTGTTCTAAGGTTGTTGCTGTTTGGGAAAGGCACCTAGCGTAAAAATTCACCAGTCCTAGGAAAGCCTTCACTTCGGAGACGCTAGTCGGGGTGGGAGCCCTCAATATGGCTTCCACTTTATCTCTCGTGGGATAAATGCTACATGCGTCAATTTCGTGACCTAGGTAGCGGACGCGGTGTTTCAGAAATTGACATTTATCGGCGTTGGCACGTATGCCATGCTTCCGCAGTCTCTGTAGCACCTGCTCAGTACGTCTCAGGCACTCGTGTTTGGTCTTTCCTGTTATGAGAACATCATCGAGATAGCACACTGTGCCCTCCAAGCCAACCAATATCCGATTCATTACCGTTTGGAAAATGGCAGGGGCGCTCCCGACACCAAACGGTAAACGCGTGAAGCGAAAAAGGCCGAGGTGTGTGTTTATCGTTAGCAACTCTTGCGAATGGCTATCCATTTCAAGTTGCAAGTATGCCTTCGATAAATCAAGTACACTGAAACAAGTCCCCCTGCCGATGACGCAAACACTTCTTCCGGCAATGGCAGCGGGTAATGAGCTACCGTTATACAGGGGTTTAGGGACACATGTTAGTCGTCACATAGCCTAAAGGCTTCTCCGTCACTCTTCAG
>JARKHS020027066.1:0-12500 GCA_030143305.2 Amblyomma americanum
ACTAGACCACACTTGCCCTTCCCGTAACATGTGGCGATTGCGACAGGCGCAGTGTTCGCGATGGGCGTGTTTTCGAGTCGAGGTGGTTTCGCGCACTTTTAACCCGATACAAGCGGCAGGGCCTGAGCGACCGCCTAACCTCTTTTCACTGCAAGCGACGACAGTCGCCGGCGCGATTCGCTGCCGGGACTCCAAAAAATGCGGCCTCCCCCTATCTCCGCCCGCTAACCAAATCTCGCGTCCCGCGCTACAAGTTCCGTTACTCCATATGCATTATCTTGAAAACGGTGCAGTACTGTCCTCGAGTCCAGATGCACGACTGAGGTAGAGTTAGTCGGTGGGGGTTCCGCATCACGTGGGAAAGCAGCGAGTGCTGTGCGCCCTGCAACGCAGGCGAATATCGTACGTATGTGCGTGCGTGTGTTTGTGCAGTATCTAGGCGGGGGGGGGGGGGGGGGTCATAAAATCGTGACCATACTGCGGTCTTCCCACAGCCTCTGAGTAGCGGGCGTCGGTCCTTATCTCCTGAGGTCCCGGTTTTCCACGCTGCCACCCGCCACGTACAGGTACACACCTATGAGCGCCCTTTTGCCATTGTTACAGAAGCTTATCTTTTTAAAACGCCATGACATGGTCAACCGACATATTGCACTTTTGATTTCCGGTACAAGATACCGGACCTTGTGACTTTATTTCTCAAATTTGAATGTCCAGCGTTCGTAGACAAAAATTTTGAATATTGTAATATTCAAAATTTATGAAAATATTGAAGGTAATGACCCATTCTTCCGATGCTTAGCAAAATATTTCTTTTAAACTGTTCCCATCGCTCGCATCGAGCACCCCATTGCCGTAGAAAACCAATGGGGAACACTTTTGACGATAGCGAAAACGTTAATAGCAAAAAAAAAAGCGTGCCTGCCGAGGGAAGATCTGCAGATACCTTCATTGTTAGTGAAATCTTACAATACATGAAAAAAAATTTCGTTATGAACTCTTTTCCGCTGAAAAATGCTTTTGTTCGGAATTGTCGGATATGTTGCATAGACGAATCCTTTATTCCGAAAAAAGCGACTGAAATTGAGACCGCCTTGCTCCTTGTACCAACAGCGACCTCCATGTTGAAATGCTCCTTCTGACGTCATAAACTGACGCTGACCGCCACGTCGTCTGCAGCGCCGGCTTCGTTAAGTTTTCGGCACCCTGCGCGAACAATAATAATTAATAATAATTGGTTTTGGAGGAAAGGAAATGGCGCAGTGTCTGTCTCATATATCGTTGGACACCTGAACCGCGCCGTAAGGGAAGGGATAAAGGAGGGAGTGAAAGAAGAAAGAAAGCAAGAGGTGCCGTAGTGGAGGGCTCCGGAATAATTTCGACCACCTGGGGGTCTTTAACGTGCACTGACATCGCACAGCACACGGGCGCCTTAGCGTTTTGCCTCCATAAAAACGCAGCCGCCGCGGTCGGGTTCGCACCCGGGAACTCCGGATCAGTAGCCGAGCGCCCTAACCACCGAGCCACCGCGGCGGGTCCTGCACGAACAGTGTTCTCACTTTCACCCGTAAATTCGGCCTTGCGTACAAGCCATCGTGGCTCTCAATGACTGCTGGGAGGTTTCGTCAAAAGAAGTGGCAGATTTCCGTACCGAGAAAGTGTCGTTCTTGCTTCACACCTACCTTCGTCGCGACCGCCGGAATCTGCAACGGCAACAGCAGCACAGGTGAAACAGTAGCGAAGGCCGCAACGATGGTGGCATATTGGAAATATTCTGGGAACCTTCTCCTGGCTAAGAATGCTGCATATTCACTATACAAACGCCAACAAATTCCACGTCATTCTCTGCCAACATTACTGAACAACCTTGAAAGTAACAGAATTGACATAAACCACACTAGCACTTCCCAAGTTTTTCCTGCTCAACCAAGTATCATGCACACGAAATTGATTCACACTGCCGAAATAATGATGTATTAATTTACGCTTAAACCGATTGACCTCATAACTATGTATACGCGCCTTAAGTTGCGATTAAGAATCCTTTCTTCCTTCCCTTTTTTATATTTACTCTACTTATTATAGAATTGTAAAAATTCTGAATAAGAGTTTTGTAAGGCTTTTTGCCTATTCTTTCTCTCTATATAAACACATTGTTCGCTTTGGAGAGACATGGGAGAGGCCTTTGCCCTGCAGTGGGCGTAGTCAGACTGATGATGATGATGGTGATTATGATGATGATGATGATGTGGTCACTGTGTGCCATGAAAACAGGGGCTGTAACGCAATCAAGTCAACTTGCTTCACTTTTTGTTCGAGCCTCCTACGTTGTTTTACGAGAAATACAGTGAACTTAAATATGAATACATGCAGCTCGAACAAATCGTATACATTTCGCAACACGCTACCAGCATATATAAACACGGCTAGCTTCGAACGCAACGCGAAGTTTGCTGCGTTGCACAGCTGTATTTCCTGTCGTGTGCAGCGAGTGCTGTAGCGCAACTCTGCTTAGATCAATGTGAATGCATGTGTCTCGGCGAAAGCTCATGGTTTATAGGCAAACAATGTCATGTTCTTCGCAAAGGGTTCTGTGCTCAGGACTTCAATAACTGCGTTTCATTCCAGTCACTCACCTGTCAAGAGAATATGTGTGAGCAGATCTTCAAGATCAACAGGTCATGTTGAACAAAGCCAACAGCACCAGAAGATGTTGGCTTTTTTTGTCATCTGGTTGCTAGAAGCATCGTACCACAGTCAGTAATCGAAAGAGTCCTTTCAGTCCCGATGGTAACATTTTTTTTTTCGATGAGCAGTAGCTGCCGGTGTGTGTCAACGCACGCTACATATACCAGCTGGTATTTAAGTTCTACGCGTTCTTGTTTGATTCGCGAGTTTATAGTTTATATTTTCTTTGACTTCTGTTCATTGGTACATTTAGTGTCAAGAGTGATAACGAACCTTTGCACGTTTCTTGTGAAATACCTTGCGCTGAAAAATGGTTGCTTGCAATTCATGTGCCGTTCTCCATTGGAGTCATCATTAGCCGCTGGCTATGGGTCCAAGCAGTGCCTGCGTATTTACTGTAGTACGCTAAAAAAAACATTAACAGAAAGAAAGACGGAAAGAAAGAAAGATGGTTTATGGTTTAGCGGGTTTAAGTCCCAAAGCGACTCAGGCAATGAGGGACGCCGTAGTGAAAGGATCCGGAAATTTCGACCACCTGGGATTATTTAACGTGCACTGACATCGCACAGCACACGGGCCTCTAGAATTTCGCCTCCATCGAAACTCGACCGCCATAGCCGGGATCGAACCCGCGTCTTTCGGACCAGCATCCGAGCGCCATAACCACTCAGCCACCGCGGCGGCTGAAAGAAAGAGAGAGATAAAGAAAGAAAGATTCTACTCTTCTGTATGTTTCCCAAAAGCTTTCCTATACTAGCAATAATAAATAAAGAGGGGATAGGTGTTAACATGCTGCGTCCCGCCTTTGGGAAAAGTACAATCGTATTTATTTTTTACAGACGGCGGTACTCAGTACCCGCAGGCAGGACTTTCATTTAATTTTTAGATGACTGGGCCGAACAAAAAATACACTGTTATGACTAAGACAGCGTAACATCGTCGTAACACGAAAGAGAAATTCATGTACGGGCGCATCAGCGATTACTACTCACCGTGTATTATGAGTGACAAGGAGATATCCATTTCGCTGTTTTCTGTGTAGTCTTTCAGCTCACGCATATGATAACTTACATTTTGTCGACGCTTAATGCACAAGTGTGCATGAATTTGGTTCGCTGTTTCATATTCCTGGTGCATGCACGCATAGTTACTCCTACGTTCCCTACGCCGCGAGAATCCTCCTTAACAATAATAAAGTTTTTCTTTCATTCACTCATTCTTACGTTGCGCTTTGCTGACTAGATCCGCAACTAGATCGCTGAGACAGGAAGGCGCGCATGTGTTTCCTGTAGCATGCACTTCCTCGATTTCCTGGTGGTAACTTTCCATGCTTGCAAATGCGAGGACGATACTAAAGTATTCTTATGTTGATTTCATTCTTCAGTCGCAGTGTATGACAGCTCACAGAGAAAACGCAAACGTGGAATGACCGGACTGTCTCAGTCGACAGCCTTTACAGTCTCTTTCATTCGGTGAAAGTGACCCTAGCGCTGCTTTGATGTTATTTTGGCGTTCTAATCACCAAGTCGACGTTCCGTGAGTCGTGACCCTTGTCAGTTGAGAAAGCAGCTCACCGCTACGATCTTTTCGGCCCGTATTAGTGGAGAGAAGAACGAAATGTGCCACGTACGTGGCAGCCCGATCGTTTGACGCTTCAAGAGTCAAGTGATTTAGCTTATAAGATGAATAATATAAATATCTGATCGATAACATTATACGCGACTAATGGTTAGTTACCTTACGACGGTGTTAAGACGAGCCGCACGATTATTCACACTTCTCATGTGTCGCTAAGCTCGCATACAATGCTGAGGCAAGCTGAAAGTAGAAGGTTATTGAATGTAACTTCGCTGAACAAAGAAGCTTTAAAGGGCGCACCGTCTGCAATGGGCCAGCCTCGAACAGTGCGAAAAAGATATGAAGCTGTGTGAGGACACGATGTGCGGGGGAGTTGTTTGTGACGTCTGCGATTCCAACAGTTGGCTGACCAGCAGGGTGATCACGAAGAAACTAAAAAAAAATAATTTAAAAATTATTCGCTGCACTAACGGAGCTGAAATTTTGATATTGTGTAGCGTGACACACGAGGAAGCAGATGCTAGAAACTGCTTATATTCCAAAGTTGGGTGCTTGGCCCCTTTAAGTTCCGCCACGGGCTCATACTACAGCACTGGAAGGAAAGACGTTTGTCTCTGGCAGTGGAAATAATTCGAAGTGCAGGTAGGCACCGTTGCGTATTCTTGATAATATTTATGCATTTATGCATTTGCATCAGTTTCTCCCAGCCGCTTCCTTATTTCAGTGCACATGGGTGTGTCCTTTGGGGTGCTATCACACAGCAGTACGTGCAGAGATAAGGTCCTCGACGATGCGTTCTTTGCTCGCCTAGTCAATTTGACCTTCTTCAACCAACTAATGCCGTCTTATTTTTCTGCCCTGTACCTGGCTGTGAGTGAATAAACTAACACGTCAGCGATCCAACCCGCCATCCACAACCAAGCCAGCCAATCCAAGCCGAGCCAGCACATCAAGCCAGCCAGCCAGCGAACAAACCAAGCAATCAAGCCAATAAATGGCCTCTCCGTCATAACATAAATTCCTGTGCGCGTACTGCTGTCAGAGAACGAAATGTGATAACGCAAGGGCCCAGTTTTGAACAATTGTTTTCCATGGTAAAGTGCGTATGCTTCCGGAAGAGGCGCTCGAAAAGTTGCGAATATAGCACTAATTCAGCCATTTACTTGAAATCAAAAACACACAGGAAGAGTTCGTGATAATTCTTCCAGGAGGCATTACGCAGCGAGGGATACAGCTGAGACCCAATGCTTGGATCTCCCTTTTCTTTCTTTTACTGCTGTGCAAAATTAAACCGGAGCCTTCCACTTCTACGTCTTTCTTTCCCTCTCCTTGATTTCACTCTCGCTTTCAACGCATTGCCCAGGGCGCGGTTGAGGTGTCCATCAGAAAGTGAGACAGCTACCGCGCTTTTTCTTTCAGCAGATGAAAATGTTTGAACACAACTGATGCTTGCAGTAGCTCGAATTGTTCAAGTGTGGAAGCCGAGGGCATTCAGGAAGTGTCTTCTGTGGCGAGCAACCACTCAAGCTCTCGCTCTACAGCCTCTTATCGTCCCAAGGAGATAATCGCAGAAGACATGCCACTTTAGAGCGCAGTGCGTAATTGAACGCGGGGCCGAAGAAGACGCTCAAGAACTGCGTTTTGGTTGGCGACTCTCGATATTTGCGGTTATCGCATTCCAAAAGCGCTACACGATACGGACGCAGAATTTCTCTGCGCTAATGATGCTGCAGTAGCCGTACAAGTACATCGATACACAGGTGGAGTTAGCATCCAAAGGCACTTTCAAGCTGCGCTTTCTTCAAACTACATCTTTAGTAAAGTTTTCTATCATATTACTGTGATATCATTGATTGAGACCCGGACAGACTTGATTATAAGCTGGTTGTTCCTCGCGCTGTAATCGGTCGTACCAGGTAGGCAACTCCTGTCGGATTCGCTTGTACCAGAATACCAAGGGGGTGCTTAAAAGTTTCTGGTCAGGTTTAGCTGAGGGGACTCATAAGCACGCGATAGTTCAGAAAGGAAATCATTTTTATTTGGCGTCACCAAGACAATAACTGGTTGGTCAGTCAAGCCAATTGAGCTAACCCCAGCCAGGCAAGTGCCGGGGTGGGGGGGCGATTGGGCATTGGAAGAGACAATGTTCTGTTTTGGTTTGGCATAGAGGTGGGGGAAATTAGGAGTAGAGGTGTCGAAGCACGCCCGTAAGAGTTGTCGATGGGATGTGGGCGTTAGTAATGAAGAGACTCGAGTGGAGGAGGGTAGCGTCTGGAAGGTGTCAAGCACATGAGAGTATATTGCTAATAATAATAATAATTGGTTTTTGGGGAAAGGAAATGGCGCAGTATCTGTCTCATATATCGGCGGACACCTGAACCGCGCCGTAAGGGAAGGAATAAAGGAGGGAGTGAAAGAAGAAAGGAAGAATGAGGTCCCGTAGTGGAGGGCTCCGGACTAATTTCGATCACCTGGGGATCTTTAACGTGCACTGACATCGCACAGCACACGGGCGCCTTAGCGTTTTTCCTCCATAAAAACGCAGCCGCCGCGGTCGCGTTCGAGTGATTTGCTTCCTGCAGATGAGGGCTTCATCACCGGTAGGTGGACCTGACCAGGGGATTGCAGGTACCCGATCGGTGCTTGTAATTCCATAATGAGCCAAATATGCGCTCAGCGGTAACTACACCGGGGCTAAGGCAGAGGAGGGCTGCACATCAGAGAACCTTTCGCAGAAGTCTTCAGGAAGTGAGTGAGTCTTGAAGTTAGAGAAATGCGCCAATTCGCAATTAACAGTGCGCGCGACATCACCCTTCAGTGGGCCACTGCTTAGCACGGTATCACTCCATACTGACCCCGCCGGCAAAGCTATACTCGGTCAGGAAGTGCAGCGTTCCGGACTGTTAAAATCCCATTAGCGAGAAATGACGCCGTCAGAGTACCAAGTCTTCCAGCGCCTACAGCGACTGGCTGTTTGATGGCTCGCACATCTTCACTCCTACAGCTTTTCGATCATTCGAACCGCGAAACCCAATGTCGGATCTACGCAGTGAAATCTGGTGGTCCAGTTGGGCCAAAACTTGAACACTAGCTGACTGTCACAACGCCTGTCGCCAGTAGATTAAACTGCTTACAAGTTAAAATCTCCGCGACGGTAAATAAAAGCGCTCAAGTCTGGCTACAAAATCAGGGAAATAGGTGTAGTAACAAAATTTTATACGCGTAACCAACCGAGCGATAATGTAAACGCCAAAACAAGCCATGCATTCCAGCACTTTTAAGGTTAACAAAGAACGGCGACAGTTTTCATTTGCCTCTCCTAGCTGTCACCTCGGTCTGTTAACTCCAGCTGAGCGGCCATAGGGAATAGCCAGGCTTAGAAGCGAAATGTGCTTTAGTAGAACGTTCTTTCGCGCTGGTTGGCTCATTAAGAGGAAAGTCAAGACTGTGGGAATAGGACGGAGACAAGGCACGCTCATGGCGATGGGCTTGTTTCTTTGCCTCTTGGTTTGAGTTATGGTTTATGGGGGTTTAACGTCCCAAAGCGACTCAGGCTATGAGAGATGCCGTAGTGAAGGGCTCCGGGAATTTCGACCACCTGGGGTTTTTTAACGTGCACTGACATCGCACAGTACACGGGCCTCTAGATTTTCGCCGCCATCTAAATTCAACCGCCGCGGCCGGGATCGAGCCCGCGTCTTTCGGGCCAGCAGCCGAGCGCCATAACCACTCAGCCACCGCGGCGGCCCAAAAAAGTATTTGCCTCCTAATCTCGCCTTAGTGTCTCAGTTTTAATTTTCCTTAGGCGAAGTTGCGTAAATGGTGTGATGAGAGAGCTCACGCCGAGCAAGATGCCGAAGCGTGCTTTGATAGAGGAGGTGACAGCGTGGTCGGTCGAGGCGGTCTTATCTGCCATGATTCCAAGAGATAACATGGAATGTGCCAGCTCAACTGCGATGGATGTCACGCCGAACGCCATGCTGTGGTGCGCAGACAGCGAGGAAGAGCTGTGCCAGAGCGGCGAACATTAGACACCTTTAGAATGCCATGAACAGTGTTACCATTACCGTTACAGGTATACTGGGAGCCCGCCCACCGCCTGTGCGCACGCTCTGATTGGTCCCGATAGGGCAGGCGCGCGCGCAGCTTCCTACAGCTGCCGGGTACCTGGCGCCATCTGGCGCGTGATCTGCGCATGTGCACTGGCGACGCCCGGGCTCCCTGTACTCCGGTAACTGTAACGGCAGCATGGTACACTGCATGCTAAAGGTGTCCACTAACGCCGAGGTGTGGGGTCACGCTTTCGGGAAACTTTTGCGACTTCTATTTTCGCGCTCACGGAAACCGGTGACTCGTTAGCGTTACGTAATTACGGCAGCCTAGATAGATACTGGCGGTCGCTCCAGTGGTGACTGATTTCAATACCGACAGTGGCGGCGTCCCAGTCGTGGTTACGTAAAACTTCAAACCGCGTATACCTTCGGCCCTCCCCGTCAGGCACCGCCGACATTTCAGACATCGCGCAATTAGATCTCGGTACTCTCTCTCTCTCTCAGCGGGCGCTGTCAAATTGATAAAACACGTACGCTCCTTATACATGCACTGCACTGTAGTGTATGCGCAGATAAGCGGCGTTTAAAGAGGCAGCCACCATCGGAATGGCGCCTGGGAAAAAAAAATAATGGAAAGAATTAATAGGCTATTACGCAGTATCGTGGAGGTTCGCTGTTGCCGCAGTAGAGGCACGAGTGGTCCCAGGGGATCAAGACTAGGAATGGGGATTGTAATGGTCACAGCCCTCTAGTGGTTAATTAGATTACTATTAATTCAGTTTTAATAGCCCAAGGGCAGCTTGGCCAAGCAACGCCATGGTTAATGTGTTTTTGATCTGCATGACCCCGAGTTAGTTAAGGACTCATTTTTCCAAGCATTTCACCTCGTGTGTTTGGTCTTCCGAGTAATAAAAAGTAGGAGCAAATATAAAAGTAGAAGTAAAGCCTACATCTAGCAGAGTTGCAAATTATAACAGGTTTAAGCCAATGAAACAAAGAGAGAATTGAAACTGAAAAGCATCTCAAAGAGGTAAATCTGGAAGGAAATCCAACCGTAAAAAATAAAATAAAAGTGGGCACGTCAATACAGGCTGTATGTCCGAGGGTTTGGTCAGCCAGGCCAGAAGGCCTCCCCACAAAGCGTTTGTTTACAACCGAGGAAGGAGTTTGGATGAAGAGGCCGTGGGTTGGCAATCCCGATGACACCGCCAGGAGGCGTGCCGCAAAGAAAGCTGATTAATAAAAAAACATGAAAATCAGAAAGCAGGCTCAAGAATCAATGAACGACTGAATGGCTTAGATTATTCATGAAGCGATACTGATACTGATGATACTGATGGTATGCTGGTAAGATAAGTGATGAAAAATTTGGGCAATAGTAAAGACGAAAGAAGAATCGACCAGAGAGCATAAGGGTGGAATATAAGGGATGACCGAGAAAAATAAAAATAGAGAGATACGAAAGATATTGAAGCGGGAAGACGACGACGAGAGTGAGAGAGTGAGCGGGTGGACGAAGACGAAGACGACAACGAAGTTCTGACTTGGGGTGAAGAAGAAGAAGAAGACTGTGTTCCGAGTGCCGCTCGTAGCTGTTCCTTCGCTGGTGTACATAGCTGTAAATATATTCTTTCCCGCAACAATGTTTACAAATATACGGAAAGAAATCAACAGACAGACAAGTAGAGATAACTGTGATGAGTAGAAAAGCGATAAGGACAGACGGCGTAGGACATGAAAGTGAGAAGAGAAAAAAGAAAACAGCAAGGTTTAAACGAAGTAGGTAGGCAGAAAAAGGAATGGACAGTGGAAATGCATGGAAAGAACGAAATAATGGGGGCAGGGTGAAGAAGGGAGCGACGGATGTCGGAGAAGGCCCCGGAATCCTGCGTCGGCGTTCTGAGAGAAAAACCAGGGGCCCACCTGCCACCTAGGTCACGTGACATAGGTGACATCTTTAAAACCTGGCCACTGTGGAGGTGGCCGCGTGCCCACCGGATTGTTAGCAAACTGACCACCATGGCAGCTAATGATTGACCGCGAGAGGTCGCTCGGGAAAAGCAACCTGGGTGTCACAAATCCAACCGGTGGCAGCGCCTGCCACCACAGGGCAGTGGCGCATCGCTTAACTGTTGCACCACTGCGTCAGGAGTGGTGTGAGGTCTCCAGCAGTCCATGAATATGAATTAGGAAATGACCAATTCCGCGTTTATGGGCATTAACCCATTAACGCCATCACGTCGTACACTTCAGGCGGTGCTTAAGTGCCCCCGCAGTTTTTTTAATTATTATTTTCGCCCTTCATCACTGATGAAGGCGAAACCATGCCCCCGTTTTTGCATGGAGATTCGCTAGCCGGTTCGGCGGAAAATAATGACAGAATAGAATAGGCGGAAAATATCGTGACATCTGGTCTAACTGTTGTGCTATATATATGGGCTAGACTCTGAATATCGAACACATGGATTCAGGGCACATTAATTTATTAGAATACCGTGTTGGACCTCCTCTGGCAGCTATTAGAACATCAGTTCGCTTTGCGAAGGTGAAACGGAAGTGACGAAACGTTCCTAACGAGATTTGTGCCCTCTGTTCTTCCGAAACTTGTCAGGTGGAGGAAAATGATTCCTCGGTCGCTGATCCAAGGTTCCCCGATTAACTCAGGTGAGTGCGCAGGTCACAGAAGCTGTTCGAATTCAGGTACCCCCCCCCCCCCCCCCCCATTCAACTATTCTGCCACCATTCTTGCTTCGTGCATAGGTGCACTGTCATCCTATAGAGTGGGCGTATAGAGAATATAAAAATTTAACGGCTCAGTCTATCACTGACTAACTTCGGGGCTCGTAAATTTTCGAGGGCCTCCCCGAACGCGGTCTTTCTCACAGGCTAAGAATGCAGGGAATGCAGACTAACTGCAAAACAGTGTTCATAAAGTGTCCTCCAGAGTGTATCTTCAGCCAATGGATAGCCCATGCCGTATGTTCGACTTGTGTATGTTACGTATCGGTCCTATAACTGTGCCTTCACGGCGCTGCAAGAAGTGTAATAAATAAATAAATAAATAAATAAATAAATAAATAAATAAATAAATAAATAAATAAATAAATAAATAAATCAAATAGCTATGCTTTTTGCCTCACTGAAGGTGTAGGTGGAGGTGAGGTGCGCTTGGTGACCTGAATAATTCTGTACGGAGGCCGTGACGAGCACTTCTTTGTTTAAACAGTTGAGTCAAGCCGGATGTTCGGTTGTGCACTGATACGAACAGCTGCTACTTGCGCTTTTCAGAGTACAACCCGTTTCTAGCAGCTGGACGTCGCGTTTAGAGAACTTCCTCTTGCCGCGGAATTTGCGGCTCTTTGAAGTTTCTCGTGCGTTCTTTCGATGTGCCGACGTCATCTGGAGTACCGTGGAATTCCGGACACAGTCAACTACTTGCTGTCGCGGTTGCGCATGCACCGGGAAGGCGAGCACCCACAATGTGTCTTCTTTCGAATTCTGATACGCCTTGTGTTATACCACCTGATCTGCACAGTTTCACGCAGAAGCGTTCCATGCCGGTGGGCCACGGGTTTAGACCCCGGACCAGGACGAACCTTTCTTCAACTACGAAGTTACTGCGAAAGTTGTATAGCTTTCTTTTTTGTTTGTTTAATGAGGTTTAACGTCCCAAAGTGACTCAGGCTATGAGGGACGCCGCAGTGAAGGTATCCAGAAATTTCGACCACCTGGGGTTCTTTAACGTGCACTGACAGCGCACACTACATAGGCCTCTCGAATTTCGCCTCCATCGAAATTCGGCCGCCTGGCAGGGATCGAACCCGCGTCTTTCAGGTCAGCGGCCAAGCGCCATAACCACTGAGCCACCTTCTCTTGTAGCCGTATGGCTGCGCTTGGTTGGATGCTAAGGAGTAATAACTCCCTTATTAGAAATCTTCGCTACCTTGGGAGAATTCTCTAAAACATTGAACGGTAAATCTTTCCTTATTAAACGCCGCTGGAAAGTACGTATACGTCAGGATCAAACTTGTGACACTGGAAGCACTAGTGTTCCAATTTCATTTTGCAACCCTTGCACAAATAAATGTGCACGCTTAAGAATAGTAGAGCTGCGTTTAGAAAAGCTGGCTAACCAACAGTGTGCATTGTGGCGTGAAGGGACGCGGAAAACGTAAAATACACTGG
>JARKHS020027066.1:15000-142500 GCA_030143305.2 Amblyomma americanum
CCGTAGTGGAGGGCTCCGGAATAATTTCGACCACCTGGGGATCTTTAACGTGCACTGACATCGCACAGCACACGGGCGCCTTAGCGTTTTTCCTCCATAAAAACGCAGCCGCCGCGGTCGGGTTCGAACCCGGGAACTCCGGATCAGTAGTCGAGCGCCCTAACCACTGAGCCACCGCGGCGGGTCGGCAGGTCATACGATTTTTTTTTTTTTGCGGGAAGGAAATGGCGTAGTAAATGTCTCACATTTCGGTGGACACGTACACCGCGGTTTAAGAGAAGAGGAAAAGAGTCTGGGAAGGCATACAATTGAAGGTGTATGTGTCGTCAGTTCGAATCCCTGTAGCAAGCTAGACTACAACTTGACTAGCACATGTAAGCTGGAGACCTTTTCAAAAAGAATTCCATGGGCTCCGCCTCATTGGGAACTTGGCTGTGCTCGTAGTAGAGCAAAGAGTTGAGGATTAAGCTTCCCACGTTATTTGGACAGCCGAGAAAACCCGTATTCCCGAGGTTCGTGAAAAGGCCTATATACAACGAGAAATCGCATGGCGCCAACATATAGGACAAACAATTGCGTCACAGTTTTGGTACGAATATTCTCAGGAAAACTGGCGGCCCATTCAGGTTGGCCGGGGGAGGGGGGGGGGGGTGTATATAAACGAACTACATGTATAGGATTGTCTCAAGTGGCGGTGCTCGGCTTGCTGTGAGCGTTATACGGATGCTTGCTGTCGTCACCATATTTCTCTTGCCATCGCTGGGTTT
Source organism: Amblyomma americanum (assembly GCA_030143305.2). Taxonomy (NCBI): domain Eukaryota; kingdom Metazoa; phylum Arthropoda; class Arachnida; order Ixodida; family Ixodidae; genus Amblyomma; species Amblyomma americanum. The sequence continues at coordinate 15,768 of JARKHS020027066.1, forward strand.
TTCTGCACTATCTGCGCGTGTACAAACTAACATACGCCGGCGGCTTCTCTCGTAATGGGACTAGTAATGCTTTCGTATTAAATAAAAATGAAGGGGTGGTCCCACAGTGTGAGTCCAGTTTCAACGCCAGCTATGAAGAGAGAGGGGCAGAGGAAATGAAAGGCAGGTAGAGTAACCAAGCCGTGCCCGGCCAGTTACCCTACACGAACGGGGAGGTGAAAAAAGGGCGAAAAATAATCGAAAGGAAAGGGAGAAGGAAATGACAGTGCATGTTAGTTCAGTTCGTAGTACGGAGCTGGTCGGGTATACGGTCAGCTGTCAAGCCACCCACGTTCTGTAACGCGGTTATGATCACGAGTAACGAGTTTAATGCATCACATTACAACGAGAGACACAGCCCACAAGTGTGAACAATGAGTCATGTGACTTCTTGGGACATCATTGACGAGGATCACGTGATTATGATGGTATTTCTATCGAACGACGAGGTATTCGTACAAATTTTTGATAGGTGATCAGTGTAAAAAAAAAAAAATCCGATGCTTTTGTTTTAGTTTCACAGGCGCTTGGCTTTTCCGCATCCGCGGTCACCGCGTGAGTCATTAGACTCATTTAGCATACCGGAGACGTACTTGCGTAGACGTATACCGGTTTGCCAGATGCCTTTTGCTCACTCGCAGTGACATGGGTGGGTACAGGCGGGGCCAATGCGCGCGCGCAGGAGGCGTTCGGTAAAGCGGCATATGTCGCCGCTAATACGTATCCGGTTTGCTAAAAACCTCTATAGTCCATTGAGGCATATTTATGTAGAAAGGACGCGCACGTAGAAACTCCCGAATCCGGTGAAACCATCTGCATGTCGCATGGTATACTTCACCTTCATACATGTCGCTGCAGTGAGATCACAGCTGCCGCCGCTGCTGGTTGCAGTGCAGCTTCAGCACATAACAGATGTTCTATATCGCGATCAGAAGTTCACGGGACGTGTGTTTTCAGACTAAAGTTTCTCCCCGTTCGCTGGTCTAGGGCCTCCCTTTCTGAATAAATTCATTCATTCATTCATTCATTCATTCATTCATTCATTCATTCATTCATTCATTCATTCATTCATTCATTCATTGTAGTTCTGCCGCGCGACCCAGTCGCGCGGTATTGTTACCAGCGGATAGAGCATGCACGCCCGCTCTTACTTTGTCACATTCATAAGGCGACTTGATTACGTGAAATAATTTTTTTCTCCGCCCGCTGGCGTCCCGCGAACTTTTGATTGCGATAGTACTAGCATGTACCTATATCGGACTAGCGGGGTGCCTGCAAGCAGATGCCTGGCCGGCCAGGTACGCTATGCTAAAACTCTCTATTGTTATGGACGGCGCCGTGTACTCGTCATGCAGCAAGACCAGCTAGCCCTGTATCCGTGGATCATCTTTCCAAGTGCCCTTGTGAATCCCCCTCCCCTCCGTCGCTTATCGACCCCCCTTTTAAGGCTGCAGATAATTTCTGAGGAGCTGCCGAGCGCTCTGCCTCAGTGCCCTTCTTAGACGCGTGCCAGGCCCGCTTCCTGGACCGTCCGGTCACAGCTGCCGACGAACCCCTTTGAGCTCGGGCACTTGTGCGAGGGCCGCTCCCGCCGCCACGTGCCGACGCGGGCATTGAGGAATTCGGACTCTTCCCGGTCAACGGGCCTACCGGCAGAGAGCGGTGCAGGAATTGGCCGAAAGGGGCGGTGGCTGCGGCCGCACCGCAAGGGGCGGTGTCGCAATTTCCTGCTCCTCGTTGAACGGGGACATCGGCGCAGGGACTTTGTTGCAAACGGCTCGTCCACCGTACAGTGCAGTCTTTGTCAAAAGTTATCGGTCCAGGAAGGAAGGAAAAGAACTTTAATGGATTAGGAGATGTTTGTCTGCCTGGTTGTCCGCCTGGCATGCTACTCCCGATGAGGGTGAAAGAACAGAAGGGTAGAGAAGAGGATGGTGAAACGAAAAGGAAAAGATAAAAAGAAAGGGTGAATGGTGAAAACAAGCACACCTATGCACCCACAAACACACACGCACACACAAAATTGTCAAATAATGTCCACCAAACCCGTGTCTCTTAAAAACACTAAAAATGCTTTTGTCCCGCACACAACCGAAGCCGCGTTCCTCCAGGGTCCAAGGACATGCTCGATGAGCACGGGGCCATCCTGTGGGAGTCCTAAAGCACTTAAAAGATGGTTCCAGATGGTTCCGTTTAATTCGAGCGCTCTCGCCCTTACCCCAGCGGAGCTTGGGACATTTAGGACGCCTGACTTAGCTACTGTGCATGCGCGGTAGTGGTGTGCGTTCACCAAAGTACGTTCCCGCTGCGATAAAACTCCGAATTCGAATTTGCACAACGTAATTAAGGCGTACGAAGTATAAGTCATTTGCGAACGTAACGATTTTGAATTCATATTTATTCGAACTTCGTGGAAACCATCTGGTTTCATAACACTGTTGTGCTGTATGAGAGACATTGATCGGTTTTCCTCCTGATCTGTCGTGTCGTGCCATGGGCTAGCTATATAGCTCTGCCAGTGGTGCATGATAATGAGGGGAAATTAAGCGACCGGTTAGCGCTGGTCTACTCAGCAACTTTGCTGATTGCCTTGTAATGTTTACCCGCCTGTAGGAACGTATTCCAATCTAGCGCGTGGCTGTAAAAGCGTTGAGGGCAATTTGCTATGGCTTGGGTTTCCGACACCTAGCCCCCATATCCGCTGGATTCCAGCGAATTTACTTACATTTCGCTGAATTGCTAAATGCAGCAGTTTACACACAAAAATAAACCCATAAAGCATTTATTCTTAGTAATAGATGACATGTGCATTCCAATCGTACGCCGACAAAGAACGAAGGGTAATTTCGAGCCACTGATTCCTGCGGTTTCAAGCTTTGCATATTTAGGTGCAAAATTCTTTGTAGGCAGCAGTCGCCAGGTACTCTCCAGTGGCTTTTTTGCTTTCAATTTATTGTCAATCAATCAAATGTTTAATCAAGTGGACGAATTAAACGATTAATCAAATAGACTATCAAACCTTCCCGCTCACGCATGTGCAGTACTGAAACCTGAAACCCAGGTAATTGACGCAGCGTAGCGGAAACATTTATGGCGCTGCTCTAAAAGGCGCACAAACACACTGAAAAAAACTATCGAGTGCAGTCACCTGCAAGCCTAACGGGAACGCACATGACGCATCTCAAACGCCTTGTGCGCCTTGCACAGCGCAAGAAGGAGCCAGAGCAGCAAAAGATAGCAAAAACAAAACTAAAAAATACAGGTTTTTTAACGAAGTTAGACCGAGTAGCGCAATGGAGGAACCATCGAAGCAGACGAAAGGCAAGAACAAGGAGGCGCACACCATTGCGCTGGATTCACCATTGCGCATTATGAACCAACTAGCCCAGCAATTTACTCTATTATAGCGAGTAGACGCGCGAAGGTATGTATTTAGCCTGACTGGCTCATGGATTTGGTTTGCTGGGTGGTCGGCACGTCAGACGGAGATATTAGGCTCAGGTTACGCTCGTCGAGGTTATAATTGGTTTTATAATTGTTTTTTTTGGGGGGGAAAGGAAATGGCGCAGTATCTGTCTCATATATCGTTGGACACCTGAACCGCGCCGTAAGAGAAGGGATAAAGGAGGGAGTGAAAGAAGAAAGGAAGAAGAGGTGCCGTAGTGGAGGGCTCCGGAATAATTTCGACCACCTGGGGATCTTTAACGTGCACTGACATCGCACAGCACACGGTCGCCTTAGCGTTTTTCCTCCATAAAAACGCAGCCGCCGCGGTCGGGTTCGAACCCGGGAACTCTGGATCAGTAGTCCAGCGCCCTAACCACTGAGCCACTGCGGCGGGTGTTCGTCGAGGTTAAGCTGATCTGATCTTTTTGCGCCGAAGATGGAAGTCGATGAAGACAACGACGTGCAATGCACAGCGCGAGAATGTGTTGCAGTTTAACGCGAGGTGCGATAGGCTGCGGCGATAGCGTAGTGCGTAGCAAAGCTGATCTGTTCGCGCCACCGTGAGTTTGAATCCTAGTCGCGGCATTATGTATTTAATTCATTCATTCATTACTTCACGATCAAAGCTGCAAAAGCCGGGACATCGCTGAAGCCTTGATTTTGATATTGAATGAATGAATGAATGAATGAATGAATGAATGAATGAATGAATGAAATACATAATGCCGCGACTAGGATTCAAACTCACGGTGGCGCGAACAGATCAGCTTAGAGCTTTCGCTCTAAAAACTAAGCCCTGTCTTCAGAAGCACTGGAGGAGGTGCGTTTACGTCAAGTGTGCTTGCGGGTGTGCACAAACAGGAAAAGAGCAGAATGAACGCAGTAGCCATATAGATGCGGGTCAGTAGCCATATAGATGCGGCGAAGTTTAAACGAAGCAGGGGGCGCCAGTTTCGCGCATGCGTGAAGTCAATTACATGCCTCCAGAGGGGGCGTCAGTCGAGCGAAGGTGGCGGGGGGGGGGGGGGGGATATAACCGAGGTAAGGGTTAGACAAGAATTTGAGTCCGAGACGCCCCACAGTTTTGAGCGACTTCACGGTCGACTGAGCTCCAATTACTCGCCGGCTTGCCCCTGCTTCTCCTACTGCTGCGATGGGATGACACGGGCTCTGTCCACTCTCTTGCTGTTACTGCCCGGATAACGGCGAGGTGTCGCATTTTCGATGAAGCTGATGATGATCAAGTGGTTTTATCACAACAATAATAAAATAATGATAGTAACAAAGGATGAAAAATTTGGAGCTCCCGCCGTGGAAACTGATATACGTTCGCAAGGCAGTTGAACGGCGTCCAGGAGAAATAAAAGGGACAGGGTAGTGGAGTGCGCAAGAGGGGAAAAAAAAATAAAGGACGGAAATAAGACGACATAAGAAGATGGGAAGAGGTAAGAGTTGTTTATAAAAACTGTGCAAGTAACCGAATGCACGCTAAGTGATCGAAAGCAGCGGACTTGCCGCAAGAAATAAGAACAAGTCCCCGTATATATCCAGGAATAGCCTGTAGAACGCTAGTAGACTTCAAGCAGCCATGAAAGTGGAAGGAAAAAGGTGAAGAACCACAGGAGGGAGGGAAGGAAGGGTTGGGGGAGGGGGGTGGAGGTTGTTCGTTTCTGCGTTTCTGTGATAGGAAAATGAAAATTGGTTTTTGGGGAACGGAAATGACGCAGTATCTGTCTCCCCTATCGGTGGACACCTGAACCGCGCCGTAAGGGAAGGGATAAAGGAGGGAGTGAAAGAGGAAAGGTGGTTTTCTTTTTTGGTTTGATTCCTAGAGTTTTAGTGAAACCGCCATGTTTCATTTTGTCTTGAATTCGCTTCGCAAGGCCGTTATACTTACGGACGGGAAAGGGTTAACTTTTATTTATTTTTATTTTTACTATCCTCCACTAAATTCTATGTTAGTCAGGTGCACTTGTCCGGCCCGCGGTACAGCACCCACGTACAGGACGAGGCCTCTCATGTTCTGTAGGACTTCCTGTGCGCAACAAACGCTTGTACAACTTCCTGACTGCCTTAAGTATTGTCTGCGCGAATCGTCCATGACTCACAGACTACACACATCTGCTTCCATAAAGCGGGCAGAATGTTTTAAGTGTTCCCATTCATTTGTTTGCTATGCACAGAATAAATCGCACGCAGATGTTACGTGCAGTGCAAATGTGGAATAGCGCGTTTAAACTTCTTGTTTTCTTTCCTCTAGTAGGGATTTCCTTTTAACTCGTTTCATTCATCCAGTAGCACTAATGTTTTGCAGTAGTGGCTACATTGGAGGAATCTACAATCGCCGTATCCCTTTCAGTAATTATTTCTCTCTCCATGCCAAGGACGGCCATATAAATGTAGCGAAGCTATACTTGCTTGAATGAATTTTCTTTCATGTCGGAGGTCACGTTGTCAGTCCCAGTGTTGCAGAATTGACTTGATAAAGAGCGAATCACACAGAAACAAGGAATGTAGGCCAGAAACTTTCAGTATTTACTGCGCTCGTTGTAACACCTTCATCACGAGATACGCGCTCGGGCGGAATGTAAGAAAGAGCTGTCTGGTGCCGCTGCCCCCCCCCCCCCCCCCCTATTGTGACGTATTCGTCTCGTGGTATTTGCGCGATCCAGGTTGGTCTCGGTCGGACAGACAGACGGACGGACGGACGGACGGACGGACGGACAGACAGACAGACAGACGGACGGACGGACGGACGGACGGACGGACGGACAGACAGACAGACAGACAGACAGACAGACGGACGGACGGACAGACGGACGGACTGACGGAAAGACGGACAGACAGACAGACGGACGGACGGACGGACTGACGGAAAGACGGACAGACAGACAGAGGCAGGCAAACAAACGGACGGACGGACGGACGGACGGACGGACGGACGGACGGACGGACGGACGGACGGACGACGGACGACGACAGACAGACAGACAGACAGACAGACAGACAGACAGACAGACAGACAGACAGACAGACAGACAGAGGTTAGACGATTTTTCTTTGGTCAGAACCACCGGATAAGTGTTTTCGCCCTAAAAAGCGACTGTGCTGCGAAACGGTTTTTTCTAAGGCGCTGTTTGTCGATCAAGGTCAGTTTTTCTGGAAACATTTGCGCATTTCTAATGAAACTGTAAATGAAATATGACTCGTGCCTTTCTGTCTTATTCCGCTGGCGAAAAGTAGCAGATTTAAGATCTTTAGTGGTCAATTCCTAATGCTACCCTCTGTCAAAACGTAACCCCTGAGTGCGCCAGGAAAATTCCGAAATGTGGAACATTGCGTCAACAAGGAACAGAGTGAATATATTAGGTACTTGTCTTAAAGTTGTTCCTCAAAATTAAGAGCAACGGTAAGCCTGCCGGGACTGCGGTCATTGTAGGTATGACTTTGGTCTTAGGCATTGCTCTTCTCTTCAACAAGATCATGAAAAAAATTACTAATGGGTTCTCTTTCCACCGCCATTGTTAGAGCGGTTTCCCAGGGGATCAGCGATATAATATAATTCACTGACCGCCATGGCTGTTGCTAGACCATCTACAGCCCAGTCTCCTGTACGCACACATGATAACACAATTTCTTTGCAACGAGTGGTTATCCATTAACAGAACCGTGCTATATAAAGTACTCGAATGTTCGTACAATTTGTTTCCAAATTTTGAACGCAATTTGTGTCTCCAAGTTCGACTTCTTTTTCCTCAAAACGCATCGTTTGCGGTTAGCTCTGAGTCGTTCGTTATACACGGTTTTGACGTCTGTAAGCAAACATGTCTGCTGATGATGATACTAGCTCCAAAGTACTTCGGGTATCAGTGCGCTGATGTAGACGATGCGTCTCGCGCTAGTGTTTGCAAGGCAGCGTGGCAAGCGAAACATTCTGAGCAGTACTTGATAAGGCACCGGTTGAGGTGACGCGCCAGCTTTTAATGTCCAAATTCTTCAAACAGGAGGTATCCTGGGGCTAAATGGCATGGTTGCCAGAATAAAAAAAAGGTCGACAAAACCGTGTGTGCGCATCCACGTGAAGGAGGCAGTGTTTCGGCTGGCTACCTGGTCTACGGAAAATGACACAAATTTTCAGCGCATTCTCTAAAAGACTTTCAGTTGCATGCTTTCCGCTCATTTAGTGAGCCTTTTAATTCCTTTAGTACCAAAAAGAAAGAAAAAAAAACTACATCGGACGAGAACTAATTCCGCTTCACATGGCGCGTGCTCCAAGCACAACCCTTCGTTGGACGCTTCTTCGGCTCCGGAAGGCGGACGGGACGATTTTCGTCCGCCGCCACCGGTATAGATGAAGAAAAAGACCAGTTTTCTTGGCCACTTTATTCCTAGCGGCGCCAGATCCGGTCTGGCGGGCCGTACAATGGCCCGAAAACTAAAACCAAGAGATAAACGGGGAATTTTTCACCCCAAACCCCTCACCCTCTTCCCCCAACTGCTTGCCGCCTAGCCTCCGATTCCCGTCTCCCCCTCTCTCACTCCGTCCGAGCCCTTTAACAGCCGCTGCTCGCTCACTGCGACCCGTGCCGGCATGCCACCGTCTCTGGATACGTGCGGTCCTCCTTCCCTTTCCCTCTACGCTGCCGAAAGCAAATTGCCGGCGTCAATTATGCTTCCGCTTTTTCTTGCCTGCCTTATTCTCGCCTCGGCCGAACTGAAGAATGAGGCGGCGGTGTGTATAAACGGGCGGAAGGTATTTCTCGGGGCAGACGAGTGATGGCGCTCATCGGCAGACCGTCCTCCTCCTCGCACCAAGAAAGAGGAGGAGGAACGGAGCATCGGCGTCGATGGGACGCGAAGGTGGATGCCAGGCGATAATGAAAACAGTATTTTTTTTCTTTTCACCCCCCCCCCCCCCCGCCTTCCGCCCGAAAAAGTGCTTGCGCAGTGGCTGTCTTCGGAGGGTAGCCGGGGGGCTACCCGTTTGCTTCTGCGTCGCGGTTCATCTTCTGGACACGTATCATGTGCATGTTACTGTAAAATAGCCTCCTCGCCAACGAGTAATATGTGCATAGCTCGTGAATTTGGAAGACCACATATGCTTTGCTCCATTCATGGCGCAGCATATACCTCAAATATATTATTGCTGCCCACACCTCTGAGATGGTAAATCGTTTAAATAACGAACGCGAGCAGACTGTCAAGAAAAAATGCGTTTTGCACGGCCACATGAAGTGGCTGCTCCTTTTTTTCTCGAAGGATAGTTCCACTAAGACACCAGGTGAAAAGCATGTGTCTGGAACATTGCGAATTGTAGCTAAGAACACTGCCAAACAGCATACTGAGTGCCTGTTTCCTCTGTGGATAGTTTCTCGTTTGAGAACAGCCTGAACATCCCAAACGCGTAAAGGTGCGAAGGCAGCACGGCAGGGCTGAACAAGTGCTGGAGGTGGTGCCTGGGAAGGCTCTTGAAGTGAACCTTCCCTGACCTCATTCGCAGTTCCTCTCCAACAACATCGACTAGTATATTAATGCATGTGGTTGGATCTTCACATCTAGGAAGATGACGGTCCACAAAGATTAGTCTTGGGTTATGGCGCTCGGCTGCCGGCCCGAAAGACGCGGGTTCGATCCCGGCCGTGGCGGTCGAATTTCGGTGGAGGCGAAATTTTAGAGGCCCATGTACTGTGCGATGTCAGTGCACGTTAAAGAACCCCAGGTGGTCGAAATTTCCGGAGCCCTTCACTACGGCGTCTCTCATAGCCTGAGTTGCTTTGGGACGTTAAACCCCAAAACCAATACCAAAGATTAGTCTTGGACAAAAGGCATACTCTCTGTGTTCGCGATCTATCCGACATGCCATACTGCATTTGCATTTGTCTCTCTATAAACTGTGGAAGCCCTTTACAAATGCTTCACTCATCACACCATCACTGTCGTGCAATTATGGCGGCTGGATAGAGCGCTTGCTGCTTAACACCTGTGTTGCTCGGAGCATAATTCGTGTCTGTTAGCCGCCGCGGTGGCATAGTGGTTATGGCGCTCGGCTGCTGGCCTGAAAGACGCGGGTTCGATCCCGGCCGCGGCGGTCGAATTTCGATGGAGGCGAAATTCTAGAGGCCCGTCTGCTGTGCGATGTCAGTGCACGTAAAAGAACCCCAGGTGGTCGAAATTTCCGGAGCCCTTCACTACGGCGTCTCTCATAGCCTAAGTCGCTTTGGAACGTAAAACCCCCATAAATCATAAATTCGTGTCTGTCACGTGACTCTGGACGCGATGCGTGAAAGTAGATTATGTTGTACGACGTATTCTGGGCTTCTGTCGATGGCAAAAAAAAAAAACAATGTCAGGATGCCCAATACATGTATCACGTTTCGCTTTTTAAACTACTCCCACTCGAACGAAGATCGCCTTGCATCTAGGGTACGGCAGAAATAAAAAATAAATCCTTGTCTGTGCGATGCTTGGAGGTAGACTAAGCCTGCGTAGATGCATGCTCAGGACAGTCATCTTTAACATAACCCACTGCATTTGCCCTGTGCAGAGAACTGTGTACAGAGTCCATATAGAAGTCACTAAAAAGTAAAAAAATCAATAATTGCACAGTGCTGACTGGTGCAAAGTATGATGCAGTTTTCGCAGAAACGCACACTAAGAGATGTGATTTTTTATTTAATACTGAATTTATTTTATACATGCCCTGAAAATAAAATGTTTTGTTGTGATTTGACACTACAACCCACTGACACAAATGAAGCGCTATCTGTCGGTGGCGAATGTTACCTATTCTTGCAATAAATCTTTTCGTCACTAAAAAACATGTCCGTGTTTCTCTGAGCCCTTCTGTGAAAACCGCATCGTGTTGGTACCTATACTTTACGCCGCCGAGGTGTCTCGGTGGTTATGGCGCTCGGCTGTTGGCCCGAAAGACGCGGGTTCGATCCCGGCCGCGGCGGTAGAATTTCGATGGAGGCGAAATTCTAGAGGCTCGTGTGCTGTGCGACGTCAGTGCACGTTTAAGAACCCAAGCGGTCGAAATTTCCGGAGCTCTTCACTACGGCGTTTCTCATAGCCTGAGTCGCTTTGGGACATTAAACCCCCATAAAACAAAACAAACCTATACTTTACGAATGATGGAAGTTTTACGTATTCTGCGACTTTTGTGTCACCCTGTACATAGTCAATTATTATCTCCTTGTGCGTGTTCCACACCTAGAAGTGATTTATTTGCTTCCACGAATTCACCATTCCTCTTATCGGAACTGCGATGCTTCTTTATGTTTGTTAGCAAATGTAGTAATAAATAATTATAATATTTCTAAAACCAACTAGCGCGGTAGCACGCACTTTGGCAGTCACGTAGACCACATTTATCGTATTTTTTCTGCTTTCTTCGCGTTGTATTCCTGTTACGTCAAGAATAAGCGACTGCATGATCCTTTAAGTGCTTATTTTCCCCACTCGTCAGAAACTTTTTACCATTTCTCAACCGACGGGACGCTTCTTGCATAATTGTGTACTTATATTCCTATAGAATATTAACCGTGGTCATTTCCCGCTTTCTTTAGGACTGCATCGACTACTTAGGAGGACAACAATTTTTTTAATAGCAATTCCGAGAAGCAACTGAAAGCGTTAAGCACGGAATGAAATGTACAATCTCGGTCGAAAGTCTTTAGGCCGCATGGCACGTTTTTCCCCCGTGTATTGAGTACTTATCGCGTCCGTCAAACTCTGAACATCTGTTATGTTCGAAGAAACTTTTTCCCCAACTTTCAATATTGTTTTCATTTTATTTTTGGCAGATCAGCGCTTACTCTAAACGATAGCAGTCTGTGAAACGTGTGTTCGCGTGTGCACACATTCGGTCTTACACTCCAAACAGTGGTGAAGATAGTGGTTGTTTATTAAAAATAATAGTAAAAAGGAAGGAAAAGATTTTTGCTAGCCCCGGCATCTGCCATCGATACTGAAGCACCTGAGCCGGGGCAGCGGAAATAAAGGATAGCAGGCAGAATGCCTGCTATACTCCGAACAGAAAGGAGTAAAAAGTTAGTAAACTGTCCTCTAGCTGACTCCATTTTATGAAAGGGGATGCGAGAGAGGACAATTTTCCTCCATTTTTACTCCCATATAGGCGCATTCGTGTTTACAATGTAGGGATACCCACTGAACAGTGCCTCAGAATTTGTCTGTGACATAGAAACATCGGTCACTGCCGATCCTTGCAAACGAGTTTGCTTTCGAGATGAATCGCAAACATATCGGCTTAGCTTCTTTCGGCACTGAACTCCCCTCGCTGGCCAAGTTAAAAAAGAAGGGGGAGGGGGCGTACCTGCACTACTTAGCTTTCTTACGTTTGCATAGGTCTTACCTAAGCAGCACACTTTGAACGATAGGTGTCCTTTTTTATTTGCGTTCGTCCGATCAGTACCCAGTAGCGCTAGAATATTGTCTAAGCAAAAAGGAAAACAAAAAGCGAACAAAAGAAAGTCATGCCACCGCTCATTGCAGCTAATGATGTGTACCGATTGCAGTGATTAATGCCGCGGCATTGCGTCTAATGGTCTTCATGAGGCCCGGAAGGAAGGGCCCTGCGTAACCATTACACGCGCATGCGCACGCGAAACCTCGCGTCAGAACGAGCGATTATTATTTCAGAGCGCCCGTCGGAACCATCCGCCAGGAGCGTGAGCGCGCTCGTAGACAAATTGCGCGTCCACAAATGCGCCGCAAACAAACGATACGAAATCCGCGACGCCATTACGCAAGCGAGGCGCTCCAAATTCCGACGCATTTCTCGGGCGAACTTGAACTCGGCGAGAAATGATCAAGAAGTAAAGGAATAACGGAAGAGGAAATATAAAAACAACTACGAATGCGCGCGCCGGCGGAGTGGCGTCTAATGACTCGCGCGATCACTCGTGAACGAGATCGTGAGCAATTGCACGGAAGCTGATCTCTTTGAACGCTAAGCACGATCTGCCGCTTAATTTTGCTGCTACAGCGTTTCGTCGCGTCTTTCTTTCCTTATTTATTTCTCTTTTCCTTAGTTTCGTTCCTTCTTCCTTTCTTGTTTTTTTCTTTCCTTCGCTTTTCATTCCTTCTGTTCTTCGGCTGCCCTCAACTGCTCTCGTTTTCTCGTCTGCTGCCTTGGTCAGAAGAGTCTTGACTAGCAGAACTGCAACGCAGACAGAAAAGAAAAAAAAGAAGAAAAGAGAAAAATAAGGAGTAACAGAGAGAGCAAGAAAACATTTGCACAGTGTAGATTAAAAGAAAAAAAGAAGAAAAGAGAAAAATAAGGAGCGATAGAGAGAGCAAGAGAACATTTACACAGTGTAGATTGAAAGAAAAAAAGAAGAAAAGAAAAGAGAAAAATAAGGAGCGATAGAGAGAGCAAGAAAACATTTACACAGTGTAGATTGAAAAAAAAAGAAGAAAAGAGAAAAATAAGGAGCGATAGAGGGAGCAAGAAAACATTTACACAGTGTAGATTGAAAGAAAAAAAAAGAAGAAAAGAGAAAAATAAGGAGCGATAGAGAGAGCAAGAAAACATTTACACAGTGTAGATTGAAAGAAAAAAAGAAGAAAAGAAAAGAGAAAGATAAGGAGCGATAGAGAGAGGTAGAAAACATTTACACAGTGTAGATTGAAAGAGAAAAAAGAAGAAAAGAGAAAAATAAGGAGCGATAGAGAGAGCAAGAAAACATTTACACAGTGTAGATTGAAAGAAAAAAAGAAGAAAAGAGAAAAATAAGGAGCGATAGAGAGAGCAAGAAAACATTTACACAGTGTAGATTGAAAGAAAAAAAGAAGAAAAGAAAAGAGAAAGATAAGGAGCGATAGAGAGAGGTAGAAAACATTTACACAGTGTAGATTGAAAGAGAAAAAAAGAAGAAAAGAGAAAAATAAGGAGCGATAGAGAGAGCAAGAAAACATTTACACAGTGTAGATTGAAAGAAAAAAAGAAGAAAGAAAAGAGAAAAATAAGGAGCGATAGAGAGAGCAAGAAAACATTTACACAGTGTAGATTGAAAGAAAAAAAGAAGAAAAGAAAAGAGAAAGATAAGGAGCGATAGAGAGAGGTAGAAAACATTTACACAGTGTAGATTGAAAGAGAAAAAAAGAAGAAAAGAGAAAAATAAGGAGCGATAGAGAGAGCAAGAAAACATTTACACAGTGTAGATTGAAAGAAAAAAAAGAAGAAAAGAGAAAAATAAGGAGCGATAGAGAGAGCAAGAAAACATTTACACAGTGTAGATTGAAAGAAAAAAGAAGAAAAGAAAAGAGAAAAATAAGGAGCGATAGAGAGAGCAAGAAAACATTTACACAGTGTAGATTGAAAGAAAAAAAGAAGAAAGAAAAGAGAAAAATAAGGAGCGATAGAGAGAGCAAGAAAACATTTACACAGTGTAGATTGAAAGAGAAAAAAAGAAGAAAAGAGAAAAATAAGGAGCGATAGAGAGAGCAAGAAAACATTTACACAGTGTAGATTGAAAGAAAAAAGAAGAAAAGAAAAGAGAAAAATAAGGAGCGATAGAGAGAGCAAGAAAACATTTACACAGTGTAGATTGAAAGAAAAAAAGAAGAAAAGAAAAGAGAAAAATAAGGAGCGATAGAGAGAGCAAGAAAACATTTACACAGTCTAGATTGAAAGAAAAAAAGAAGAAAAGAAAAGAGAAAAATAAGGAGCGATAGAGAGAGCAAGAAAACATTTACACAGTGTAGATTGAAAGAACAAAAGAAGAAAAGAAAAGAGAAAAATAAGGAGCGATAGAGAGAGGTAGAAAACATTTACACAGTGTAGATTGAAAGAAAAAAAAGAAGAAAAGAAAAGAGAAAAATAAGGAGCGATAGCGAGAGGTAGAAAACATTTACACAGTGTAGATTGAAAGAAAAAAAAGAAGAAAAGAGAAAAATAAGGAGCGATAGAGAGAGCAAGAAAACATTTACACAGTGTAGATTGAAAGAACAAAAGAAGAAAGAAAAGAGAAAAATAAGGAGCGATAGAGAGAGCAAGAAAACATTTACACAGTGTAGATTGAAAGAAAAAAAAGAAGAAAAGAGAAAAATAAGGAGCGATAGAGAGAGCAAGAAAACATTTACACAGTGTAGATTGAAAGAGAAAAAAAGAAGAAAAGAGAAAAATAAGGAGCAATAGAGAGAGGTAGAAAACATTTACACAGTGTAGATTGGGCTCCAGATACGCTCGCTCTATGACCGAGCCATTAAAGCAACGCTTCGGCCCCGCTTAGCGTCAGCGTCGGTATCGATGAAAGAGAGCCATGCGCGAAGATTTATGCAAAGATGCGCCAAGTAGACACGCCAAGTACTGTCGACACTGCAAGCAACAGTTCCGGGAAGAGGGACGAGTCCGGTGAAGTGGATCGCAGTGTGGCTTCTCTGCTGTGCAACGCTGCTCTGAATACGGCATGCAGCTTGCCATCCTGGTTTTGGAGTGCGCGGAGGCATTTTATGCTTTTTTTATTTCCGCAGCAAAGACCACAGCAAAGACATCCCGCAGCGATGAAGCGCACAGTTGGCAAGCGGTGTACCTGAACGACATCACGGCATTCGGCGAAATGTGAAGGGTGTGTTTTGACGGAAGTGATAACGATAACGGGAGGTGCAATGTCTGCCTGATGGCAAACGTTTAGTGCAAGCCGGCCCGAATAGATTTGCTCGTGTCCTTACGTTTGCGACAGCAACTATACGTGTGGCAGGAGCGGCTTGAACGTGTGTCGTGCTCCTCGATTGAGTGGCTGCTTGAATGATTGTTCGATCGATTGAGGAAACATAACCATGGGTCTCCGTTCAAGGAAAAATAGACACTTACCCTTAATTACCGAATTGATAAAGACAGGCGGACGGACGTAAGAATGGACGAATGGATTGTTTGGTTGAGTGGTTGATTGATTTCCTAATTGAAGCATCGATCGATCCTCAGGGGTACTTATGCGTTATCTTATTACATGAAATTCATACTTGAATGATCGTATATCCCGTCTGTTTTTATGAAATGGGCAAAAATAGATGTCAGCTGAGAAACTAAGCTGTATCTTCGAATAGACTCACTTTTCCTAGAGTTCCTTTAACATGCATGCATATTTGCAAATCGATATTATACCCCTCAGGCGCCGCTCTCCCATTTCTCTTGAGAATTTGTTTTCCTAGTTAGCTAAACAGTTTATTCAGCCCACAAGAAAGCCAATTTGCAGACTTGCAATTCAAAACACCAAAGGTTATTTCTTTATTGTAGGCATGTACGAAATTTCGTACGAAGTATTACAGACAGTGCATGGGAGTCGTCACATTGAAACACAAGGAATTTTTAAAATTCTGCTCGAGGTATCAGGAGATCACTTTCTTTTTTTAGAGCTTTACATGGAGATTGAAATTAAAAAAGAACTGCTGGCAAAAACCACCTATGCGAGTATGCCGACGTACTTGAAACCAATCTCACTCTACTGAGAAATATTATTTTGTGCGTTCGTTAGGAAACATGAAACAGCTTCGGAGCGGCGACATGAAGAGTGCTGAATTCATCAAAAACAAGGAAACCGCTGCTAGCTGCTAGATACTCCAAGAAATAGGTCGAAATTCGCGATGCACACAACTGAGTACAAAGCTCCTGAAAGGGTTATTGCGAAAGCAGAGGAAAAATTGCACGCTTGCAGGTGTTTTCAGGCTGGGTCGTTGGCGTGTCTTAAGTCAATGATCCACCGGACTACAGTGCATTTGTTTATCACGCTTCCTGGCTCTGTGAACAAATACAAGATAAACCGGACAATGTCGCCATTCTAATATCACGCTCTAGCTACTGTACACAATAACTGCCACGCGCAGCTGCCAGGGCACGAGAAGTATGATTAGGGCAAAGCCAAATACGATGAACCAGAGAATAACTGCGACTGCCTAAATATTCATATCACTGGCAACATCGTTTACTTCGGTGCTCACGGCGACATCAGTATCGATGTTTTTTTTTTGTTTTCAGAAGCGGCGGCTTCCGGATGTACCAGGTGCTTTCAGGGAAGACTTCGAAAAATTTTCAAAAATCGGCTTTTCTTGGATAAAAATATGGTTTTGCACTATAGTATTACCAGTATTGGTGGACACCGGAAGGCCGTTGAATTGTCTTAAGTAGCAAGCATGTTAACTAATGTTTGATAATTAACTTTTTAACTATTAGAGCTGGGCGCCTAGTTGCCATCAGAGATTAGTAGCCGGTACGTTAGTAATAGCCATATTAGTTTTTAGAATTTAAAAATGCGATTATTCTCGGCGCTGTGGCACAACAAAATTTGGCTGCATTTTGCAAAAACACATGCGCTTTCGAAAAGAAACAAAGCAACCTTCCCAGTGCATGTGACTAATTAAAAAAGCCAAATATTGTCGAGCTAGAGCGCCGAGGGTAATCGACTGAAACGGCTATTACTAAGGACCGGCTACCAATGTCGGATTGCAACTAGGCGCCTAGCCTTACTAGTGAAAAAGTTTATTAAAAATAAGTTAACCAGCTTACAACTTAAGACGATTCACCGGTTTTTTGGTGTCCACCAACGCTGGTAATACTATGGCGCAAACGATATATTTTTACTCCAAAAAGGCCATTTCTGGAAATTTTTGAAAATCTTTCTTGAAACACCTATTATAGCGCAGACGGGTTAAATGCGGTTTAAGGCCCCAAGGAAACTCAAGCTATGAAGGACGCTGTAGTGAAGGGCTCCGGAAATTTCGACCACCTGAGGTTCTTTAACGTGCACTGACATCGCGCAGTACGCGGCCCTCTAGCATTTTGCCTCAACGAAACGTGACATCCACGGCCGGGATCGAACCTGCGAATTTCGTGTCAGCAGCCGAGCACCATGCGTAACCACTGAGCCATCACGGTGGCATGGCACAGAAGAGGTTACCAGAAGATTCAATAACTTAGCTAGAACGGTAAATTAACGCAGTGCAATCGAGATGCGTTGGAGCCCCAACAATGGAGCGAGAAATGAAATTGGTTTTTAGGGAAAGGAAATGGCGCAGCATCTGTCTCACATATCGGCGGACACCTGAAACACACCGCAAGGGAAGAGATAAAGGAGGGAGAGAAAGAAGAAAGGAAGGAAGAGGCGCCGTAGTGGAGGGCTCCGGAGTAATTTCGACCACCTGGGGATCTTTAACGTGGACTGACATCGCAAAGCACACGGACGCCTTTGCGTTTCGCCTCCATCAAAACGCAGCCGCCGCGGTCGGGTTCGAACTCGGGAAGTCCGGATCAGTAGCCGAGCGCGCTAACCACTGAGCCACCGCGGAGGTTTAAATGGAGTGAGAAGCTTCCGCAATCAGGCGCAGAAGCAGGCAGGGGTAAGAGGCTTTGTGTTCAACACAGGCGTGCCTTCGTTGCCGCCAAGCCCACCTTTATAACGGGCAGAAATTTTTAAAATTTGAAAATTGTAAGACGCTGTGTTGTAAATATCGAATGTAATGGTCCACTATTCTGGTATGTAGCAAAATGTTTATTTTAAAGTGTTTCTATTGATCGCATCGAACAGTAAAGACTGTCATAAAAAACCAATCGGGAACGCTTTTGATAGCAAAAACGTGAATAGGAAAACAAAATACAGGACTGCCGTCGGATTGTTATAGTGAGATATTACAATGTATGAAGAAATTGCGTTCATAAACGGTTTCCCGCTCAAGAATGCTTTTGTCCAGAATTGCTGGAATGTGAGAGCGCATCAGTTGCATTATCTACTTGCTTATCTTGTTTACCAAGGTAATTATTGTCGATGCAATGTAATACAAAAACTAGCCCGCCTTTTATAACTGCCCTGAAAGCTACAGTTTGCAGAATTTTTGTGGCTTTTCTAAACAGAGCTTTTGAGTTGTGAGAATTGAACTGAAATGTATATATTTTTGCGGCTATTCACATTTATTAAATAATAAAGTGAAATCCTCGAGATCTTGCTGGTATCGAAAATGTTGCGAATGAAATCACGTCAATAATTTATTGTCAATACCGTGACTGCGCCTGCTGTCAATGTTGTGTGCTACTTGTGCGCTTGTCGATGCATGGAAATTAAGTCTTAATAATCACCTCTTTTCCTAAATCCTTAACTTGAAGCTTTGCATCTAACACTCACTACATGTTAACTTTTTCTTTTGATGTATCGAATATATTGAAATAGGTGCGGTACTTATTTAGACAGGGAATTTCTTCGTTTGTTGTGTATTTGAACGGGGAAGCTTGAGTTGTGTCCAAGTTGAAGCATCCGCTTTGCTGGGAAACACCTACTGCCTACTGCGGGAAAATTTCAGGAAGTGATGCAAGAATTACCCTTTGTGCGCTCGTGATATGGCTTGGCTTCCAGGTCAACTGTATTCTATTCTCTTTTATCGGCTTGTTTGCTTTCTGGTTGTCGTTGGCTCAAATAGCGTTGTATATAGTGCACTGCGTGCGGAGACTTTGTTCGGGCAGAAGGATTCGATGACGCCCGATCTCTTACTTCCGGGGCCCTGTAACGTATCTTTTACATATGCTAATTTTTTGCTGTTTATTGTTTCAGTTGATAAGTGGTTGGCTCCGCCAACGAATGCCGAGCATCTCCCCGCATCACATATACATAGAAATAAAATTTACTGCGGTTCAACTACTGCTGGACCTGGCTAGAGAGCGAAAGCTGTGGTGTATCGGGTACGTAGACGAGGCTTGGCCTCTGTAACGTTGAGTGCGTTCCGCACACTGGATAGGCAACGCGTCCACCCTGCCAGGCGGCGGTTAAATTAATGGTTGATCGCGAGGGGTTGGTACCCCAATTAACACCGCGCCTTATTGCTGCAGTGCCGCGTGCGTGCCACAACGTTGTCAGCGCTAATGCATGCAGCCCACATCTCCCTGCCCACCGCCGCGCACCTCACAGCCCGATTGAGGCGTCCACTGCCCCAGGGAGACAGTTATGCTCCTTCCTTTCCTCAACATCATCGGAGTCTAGAACGCTATCAACGCCAATGAACGCAATAAACGCCGACGGTCTATAGCTTCAGTGCCGCATTTCTGCTAGAACGTTTTGAATGCCACCGCACTGAACAGCGCTAACAGTCGGGATGGCCCTTACAAAAACGGTCTATAGACGGTCTGTAGACTTCTTATAGACTCTATCGCCTTCCTATATATATTATTTATTTTTGTCTATTCATTGTCGATAGACTCTACACACAAAAGTCTACCAAAGCGCATGGTCATAAATCTGTAGATTGTCTGTCGACTGTCTATATGATTTGTATTGCTATATAGACTCTTCTCTGGGGATTGTCTGTAGAGAGTCTATAGACATTATAGACAGAAGTCTATGGACAATCTATAGACTGTCTACAGAAATTTTTGGATGGGGTAAGAGAAGAACACAGACACATAGAAATTTATATGACTATTGTCATCGCCAAATACAAAGGCCAGGCCCCGAGGCTCATCTGCGAGGCATTCGACATACATAACTACAATCACGCTTGCGTCAGCCAGCCGCCGGTGGTTCTGATCCTCAAGAGCTTGCCTATTTTAGTCAGTGACACCACTTGATATAGAACTTGATTGTGGACTTTCCACGATATGTTTGATTCTTTGGGGGGTTTTCCGTGCCACGTTTCATTTACATCGCTGCCTTCCCTGTCGCAATGAATGCTATTCAGCGCATGTCTCTCTTCTGTTCTTCTCTCCCGTCCTGCCTGTTAGCGCTGTCCAGTCGTTTCCATCAACATGCACCAATGAGCCCGACTAAGCCCTCTTATCGTAGAAGCTTTTTGGTTATGCCCTAATACGATTTCCGGAGGTAAGTCTCTTTCTTCGAATAGCCAGATAGCTTTGCTGGCTCCGCTGTGACTGCCCATGGCACCTTACCTCCCATTTTTCTGACTGACCGTTCCTTTACTTCCCACACCCCCACTCCCCATTCGCTTACTCCTGTTTTATCAGGATTCCGGGCACAATTTACGAACGCTCTAGTTTGCCGGACCCTTTTGCTGATTTTGCCAAACGAAAAAGAGCGAGATAAAGCTGTGGATGCGTATGTAAATGTTATCTACGGGATTACGAGCAGTGTGACACGGTACAAGATACTCGTCGTATTCGCACGAATAAATGACCTGTGAAGTATGAATGCCAAACAGAGGCATTATTCCCTCAATGCAACTCAAGCAATAATGCTTTTAAAAGTGGATTTGCTTTGACGTCCAGGGACGTTAGACCTACGGTAAAGCATCGACCAAGTGCCCCTTGTCGCCGCTAGATTGTACAGGGTGTTTCACCTACGGCTTAACGCAATTACACAAAAAAGGTTTTTTGAGTTAGAAGGGCGCTTTTTTTCAGCATAGCATTGCCAGCGGTGTAGTACATCGGGATACGGCTAAGATGTGCTAACTAACAGGATAGGTAGCTGGTACTGAATAGTAAACTTTTAACTATTACTCTAAAACTATCATTGCCTTCGGGCCTTTTAATTTATTTTCAACTGGGATTAAGCCTGTTGTACGTAAGTGGTGCTAGCAGGAGCTTATTATATTTCAATCCTTTTAGGTTGCCCCACCCTAATATTTGTTAGGCTCCTTAATCATTTACACGTGTGTAGTCCGCCGTAAGAAACATCCGTATGAGTTTTTAGAATTCCGGAAATGCGGTTACCCTCGGCGCTGTGAGCCAGCAAATTTTGGCCACGTCGCGCCTATAAAATACATGCACTTTCAGGAAGCTTCCAGGCAAAGCAACTTCCGCACGTGCACCTAACTCGTCGAAATCATTGGCAGGCTATCATTGGCAGGCTACAGCCTATGCGCCGTGCGCATTCGCGCGTATCCAGCGGCGTTTATTTCGAGTATGCGATTAATCACTTACGCATTTTGACCTTTATTAAAAAAGTGTTACTAATATCTGTGCATCCACGTTGCGAAAATTGTGCACTTTAAAAAGAAAACTATAAATTGCTCGGGTACTTATTTCACCTGGTAATATTTGTCTAAGATCTTTAGTTGAATACGTTTCGCTAGTATGGAACTCGCAGCACTAATAAGGGCATCCGTCACCTTGAAAGTGTCAAGAGAAAACATAAGGCTTGTAGTGTATAGAGTACCCTTAATAGAGTAGCTTTGCCGTCAAAGTTTACGCGTCTAAATAACGTTCAAACACCGCAGGAAGCCCTCAGTACAATTAGTCAGTTTACAATATACAACCTCTGTCCGTAAAGTTCCGAGACTGAGTCCATTAAAAATTGCGTTCAACATCGAAATCATTTGTGCAGCACCCCTACGAAATAATCTTCCTTGCAGTGTATACACTGCTAAAAACGTCTTCTAGAGGTCTTGGAAACAGTTGGAAAACGCTTCTTATGGCAGGGCTGTCAGCTCCTTTGCCGTGGCGTCTTGAATGGCCTCCACGCTCCCCATCCAGCGTCCTTTTAGGGCTCTCTTTACACGAGGAAACAGGAAAAAGTCGCACGCAGAGAGGTCAGGCGAGTATGGTGGATGGGGAAGTACAGTAATGCTGTGCTTGGCGAGAAATTTTGTCACGCTGAGAGCAGTGTGCGGCCTTGCGTGAAGAAGGCCCCATTATCGTGGAGAAGGCCCCATTGTCCAGATGCCCATAAGTCAGGGCGACGGTATCGCAGTGGATCACGCGGATATAAAACTCCTGATACACCGTCTGCCCTTGCAGGACGAACTCGTGGTGCATGACACCTCTGGCATCGAAAAAAACTATCAGGATCGTCTTTGGTTTGGTCTTCTGTCGCCGCACCTTTCTCGACACCGGAGAGCTTGTGGGCCGCCATTTGGCGCTCTGCCTCTTTCTTTGGGGATCGCATTGAAAGCACCATGTTTCGTCTTCAGCAATGATGCTGTCGACGAATGCAGCATCCTTCTCTGCCTCGGAGAGAAAATCAGCGTTCACTGATGCCCGCGTGTTCTTCTGGTCCTGTGTGAGGGAGTGCGGCACAAGTTTGGCATTCAGCTTTCGTTTCCCGAAGTTCTCACGCAAATTTTGGCGGCATGTTGTCTTAGTAATGTCGAGAGCATCTAACAGCATGCGGACTATAATGTTGCAGTCTTGCTGTAAAATTTCCCTGATCTGAGCCGCGTTGTTTTCATTCCGTGAGGTTGAAGGCCGCCCCTGCCTTGTGTCGTCTTCCACCGACGTTCTCCCCGAAACGAACCTCTTGTGCCACTCGAGAATTCGCGCCCGCGATAACGTCTCGTTGCTGTAAGCGTCACGAAGGTGCTCATACGTCTGTGTGGCTGTCTTGCCAAGCTTCAGACAGAATTTCATCTTTACACGCTGTTCGAGGTGGACATCCACCTCACCACATTCACTCACACTAGAATGCGCAGACGACTAGTGACAACGTATTTTTCTACATATAGTGCCATCTAGCGACTGCCACATCAATTAACATAAATAGCTTAGGTAAGTCCGAAAGGTGGCGCTACACATACGCACCAAATTTGTTTTGGGGAATCAATTCTCACCCCGCCGCGGTGGCTCAGTGGTTAGGGCGCTCGACTATTGATCCGGGGTTCCCGGGTTCGAACCCGACCGCGGCGGCTGCGTTTTTATGTAGGAAAAACGCTAAGGCGCCCGTATGCTGTGCGATGTCAGTGCACGCTAAAGATCCCCAGGTGGTCGAAATTATGCCGGAGCCCCCCACTACGGCACTTCTTTCTTCTTTCACTCCCTCCTTTATCCCTTCCCCTACGGCGCGGTTCAGGTGTCCAACGATATATGAGACAGATACTGCGCCATTTCCTTTCCACAAAAACCAATTATTAATTATTATTGGAATCAATTCTCCACCCGCCGCGGTGGCTCAGTTGTTAGGGCGCTCGACTACTGATCCGGAGTTCCCGGGTTCGAACCCGACCGCGGCGGCTGCGTTTTATGGAGGAAAAACGCTAAGGCGCTCGTGTGCTGTGCGGTGTCAGCGCACGTTAAAATCCCCAGGTGGTCGAAATTATTCCGGATCCTCCACTACGGCACCTCTTCCTTTCTTCTTTCACTCCCTCCTTTATCCCTTCCCTCACGGCGCGGTTTAAGTGTCGAACGATATATGAGACAGATACTGCGCCATTTCCTCTCCTCAAAAACCAGTTATTATTATTATCAATTCTAGAGAAGAAAATAATTATCCTCTCTTCCTGTCCCCTTTCCTCTTTCATTTCATTTCTCCATTCTGCCTGGTGGTGGTGGTAGTGGTTTTATTAAAATAATAGTAAAAAGGAAGGAAAAGATTTTTGCTAGCCCCGGCATCTGCCATCGATACTGAAGCATCTGCCTGCTATCCTTTATTTCCGCTGCCCAAGCTCAGGTGCTTCAGTATCGACGGCAGATGCCGGGGCTAGCAAAAAATCTTTTCCTTCCTTTTTACTATTATTTTTAATAAAACCACTACCACCACCACCAGAGAGGAAAATAAATTAGTCTCGAAATTTTCGGACAAAGGTTGTAGTTTGTCAGGTAAAAAGAAAGCTTCAGGAATGCATTATGCCGCTAGCTGCGATCAGGACTCGGGACATGCACGAACACTCAAGTGTCAAGAAAAAAAATAAGGATGGTAGTATATAGAGTATCCTTAATAGAGTAGCCTTGTAGTCCCACTCTCTCATTTTCGCTAGAGCCATCAGCTTTAATCGCAGCTTTTTTCTTCTCTCACAATTGTATAAAATGCAATACGCTACCAAGAAGCGTATTTTTGTCACGTGATTTTGCTGAAGAACTGGATTGCCTGTGACCCCCCCCCCCCCCCTCCCCTTGCTGTTAAACTTGGTATGTTTTCATTCTCCTGATTGTACCGAGAACCTTAGTGTTCGCTACTATTTGGGCCAAACGCATAGGCCTCACTAGCAAGGAATGGAGCGAAAAAAGATTGACAATATATTACGATAATAATAATAATAATTGGTTTTGGGGGGAAAGGGAATGGCATAGTATCTGTCTCATATCGTTGGACACCTGAACTGCGCTGTAAGGGAAGGGATAAAGGAGGGAGTGAAAGAAGAAAGGAAGAAAGAGGTGCGGTAGTGGAGGGCTCCGGAATAATTTCGACCATCTGGGGATCTCTGGGGACCACCTGGGGAGTATACAGGGTCTCGCTTTGGCCGACGTGACGTCGCCGTGCAGCGCGCGCGTTACGCCGGACTATAAAGGCGCCTTAACAGAGACTGCGCTTAACCGCTAACCAACGCAATCGGTGGCGGCATCTATGAGAACCACTGAAACCTCCCCGCACACTCGCTCAACACGTTTGGCGTTTGAGGCGGAGACGCTACCACTCCGCCACGACGGCTCAAGATTTAACCATGAATAAAGGCGCATAATAATAATAATAATAATAATAATAATAATAATAATAATAATAATAATAATAATAATAATAATAATAATAATAATAATAATAATAATAATAATAATAATAATAATTCGTTTTTGGTGGAATGGACATGGCGCAGTATCTGTCTCATATATCGTTGGACACCTGAACCGCGCCGTAAGGGAAGGGATAAAGGAGGGAGTGAAAGAAGAGAGGAACAAATAGGTCCGTAGTGGAGGGCTCCGGAATACTTTCGACCACCTGGAGATCTTTAACGTGCACTGACATCGCACAGCACGCGGGCGCTTTAGCGTTTTTCCTCCATAAAAACGCAGCCGCCGCGGTCGAATGCACTCTTACGATGCAGAAGTCTTCGCGCTTTCGCTACGTATATTCTGGCCTTACAGAGCTAGCCTAACCGCAATTTTCTCTCTCTCTGTCTGCGGAATAATTTCGACCACCTGGGGATCTTTAATGTGCACTGACATCGCACAGCACACGGGCACATTTGCGTTCCGCCTCCATCGAAATGCGGCCGCCAAGGTTGGGTTCGAACCCGTGTACTCCGCGGATCAGTTGACGAGCGCCCTAGCCACAGAGCGACCGCGGCGCATTGTGTAAATCCCCCGCGGTGGCTCAGTGGTTAGGTGCTCGACTACTGATCCGGAGTTCCCGAGTTCGAACCCGACCGCGGCGGCTGCGTTTTTATGGTGGGTGGTGGTAGTGGTTTTATTAAAAATAATAGTAAAAAGGAAGGAAAAGATTTTTGCTAGTCCCGGCATCTGCCATCGATACTGAAGCACCTGAGCTGGGGCAGCGGAAATGAAGGACAGCAGGCCGAATGGAGAAATGAAATGAAAGAGGTGAGGGGACAGGAAGAGAGGATAGGGGGAGAAGCAATATGTACAAACAATTTACACAATAAGAAATGTGTCCAGGTTGTGCGCGTGATTAGTTCATTTTAGAGGAATTAAATCACACACGCGCACAGCACTGTGTTGGTTACAGCTGGAGTGGGGCGTTCAGTTATTAATCGTTCAAGGTAGAACTCGCGGAGCGTTCGGTCACTGCGTGTAACTACCTGACGGAGAACAGACGGGACGTCAAGCCCGTGTGTTCGAGGAATGCACAGAGGCTCACCAAAGTTCGCTCACGAGTGCGCGCACTGCCCTGCGGCCACAATAGCGTCTTGATGGAGTCTGGTAGTATGCCCTGCGCCCTATAGGCCGCGAGCATATCGCGACGAGCATCGGCGAACGCGGAGCAGCGAAGGAGCAGATGTTCTAGTGTTTCCACTGCACCGCATCCGTCACACACATCACTCGTCGCGATTCCGTGACGCACCCGTCGTTCCCCGGGCCACACGCAGCCAATGCGCGCGCGGAGGATCATTGCACGTTGTGACCGTGCAAGTGCGCGACAGCCGGTGACACGGTCACAACGTGCAATTATCCTCCACGCGCGCATTGGCTGCGTGTGGCCCGGAGAACGACGGGTGCGTCACGGAATCGCTACGAGTGATGTGTGTGACGGATGCGGTGCAGTGGAAACACTAGAACATCTGCTCCTTCACTGTGCCGCGTTCGCCGATGCTCGTCGCGATATGCTCGCGGCCTATAGGGCGCAGGGCATGGTCACCGGCTGTCGCGCACTTACACGGTCACAACGTGCAATGATCCTCCGCGCGCGCATTGGCTGCGTGTGGCCCGGGGAACGACGGGTGCGTCACGGAATCGCGACGAGTGATGTGTGTGACGGATGCGGTGCAGTGGAAACACTAGAACACCTGCTCCTTCACTGTGCCGTTTATGGAGGAAAAACGCTAAGGCGCCCGTGTGCTGTGCGATGTCAGTGCACGTTAAAGATTCCCAGGTGGTGGAAATTATTCCGGAGCCCTCCACTATGGCACCTCTCTCTTCCTTTCTTCTTTCACTCCCTCCTTTATCCCTTCCCTTACGGCGCGGTTCAGGTGTCCAACGATATATGAGACAGATACTGCGCCATTTCCTTTCCCCAAAAACCAATTATTATTATTATTATTATTATTATTATTATTATTATTATTATTATTATTATTATTATTATTATTATTATTATTATTATTATTAATATTATTATTATTATTATTATTAATATTATTATTATTATTATACGTATGTTTTGCGTAGGTGCATGCGCGTTCATACCTTTTATGTAGGTGCATGTGCAAGTGGCATAAGAAGAGGGAATTGCGCCGGAACGTGTACCGCTGCTGCACAAAAGCCTGGCGACCAACTTCTCGAAGAATGCAGAAAGGCGAGAGCCGAGTACATCCAAAAATCACTAGCCCGCCAGACAACAACGGTGAATATGGACGCAGCCACACACCCCAGAAGGACGGGACAAAACAACCCCAACGCGGTAGTGGCTCTGATAAACTCGGACATGCGGGAAATCACCAGCGCGTCCCTACGGGACTGCACGGTAGTCGAGGCTGAAGAAGTGGCCGTCGCTCTAGCGGCAGTGGAGGGCTACCGGACTAAGCGATCCTTAACAATACTAACCGACTCTCAAACGGCATGCCGAAACTTCATGTTAGGCAGAATAGGTCACAAAGCGCTCAGCATACTCCGCTCTGGGGACCGACCAAAACAAAGCGCAGAAGAAGAACCAATAAAACATACGACGCCGGGACAGGCGGGAGTGGAAGCCAACCAAGCGGTCGACAGGGTAGCTCGAGGGTACACTTTCTACCGAGCTCCCTCCACAAGCGACCTCGAGGAAGCCGAACCTGTCCCTAGAGAGTACTCGGCAATCTTAAACCACTACAAGGACTGCAGGAAACGGTACCCCCACCACATAAATCTCTCTCCACGGAAGTCGCCGTCGCCTGGAGGCTGCTACAGACGGGCTCATACCCGAATCTAAATACACTCAACAAAATACAGCCCACACAATACACAGACAAATAAATGCCCATGGTGCCATGAAACACCCACGCTCTATCACATAACGTGGGCCTGCCAGAAAATAGAGGTGGCACCAAAAATACCAAACCCGAGTGCGGAGCAATGGGAAGGAATGCTCTCCAGCGACCGTCAGGACGTCCAGCTTGGGCTAATCCGGCGAGCACAGCTGGCAGCGGCATCCAGCGGAGCCCTGGACTAGGGGCAGACGACCATTGCTAAGACGGACGACACACCTGACTCCGCCAAATTGCTCACCTACTCTCTAGAGCTCAATAAACGTTTTCCTTCCTTACTTCCTTCTCGTAACACCTGTAAACAAAATCTAGTTCAGATCACCGGCAGGCTTACACGAGTCGCACGAGGTAAAGCATTTGTTTGTTCATTTATTTATAGTTCCTCGCCTAATTACTCCCGAAGGCCTCTCAGAACTACAAAAGAATGCCAAACTGGATGAACTGGAGTGTGTTCACTGCTGTACTGCAGCGCGAAGAGACGAGGCGACCGGGAGGAAGCTCTCGTGTGCGCTATTCGAATACTTCTGTCGCATGTTAGTGCTACGGTTCAACCACGAAACTTCTGCACTTACCCCCGTAATAATAATTGGTTTTTTGGGGGAAAGGAAATGGCGCAGTATCTGTCTCATATATCGTTGGACACCTGAACCGCGCCGTAAGGGAAGGAATAAAGGAGGGAGTGAAAGAAATGAATAGGTGCCGTAGTGGAGGGCTCCGGAATAATTTCGACCACCTGGGGGTCTTTAACGTGCACTGGCATCGCACAGCACACGGGCGCCTTAGCGTTTTTCCTCCATAAAAACGCAGCCGCCGCGGTCGGGTTCGAACCCGGGAACTCCGGATCAGTAGTCTAGCGCCCTAACCACTGAGCCGCCGCGGCGGGCGCACTTACCCCCGTACGTTGTTGTTTTTTGCATGCTGGACACGCTTTTGAAAAATAATTATGGCTGCGTTTCAGAGCTACACTTCCTCCTTTATCCCTCCACTTACGGCGCGGCTCAGGTGTCCGCCGATGTACGAGACAGATACTGCGCCATTTCCTTTCCACGAAAACCAATTATTATTATTGTTTCAGAGCTCGCAGTGCTGCTCATCAAAACTAGTGTGCTGCGAGATATAGTTGCTACTGTTGCGTATCGAGATAACCAGCAGAATTACTTGTGAATGATATACATGTATGCGTACCGCGGTTCGACAACTTTGTCGTTCTGACTGAGGGACAAATTTGCATGAATTCTAGCGCCATTGTCGATAGTCAGCCATGACTTAGCGCTCATGAATGCAAATGTTTGCATTGCTCAAGTATGTTAGGCTTATATAATCGGTTTTTTGTTCAGTTAGATGCAGCTGCATGTGCTGCGCGCTGATGAAATATTAAGAGAGTTGCTTGTGCTGCCAGGAGGTGCAAGCAATCAGAAAAAAGCAAAAAGGCACATAGTGCGTAACCAGCTCAAAACAGTTCAAGACTGTGTGACTCAAAGGCAGTGCTGGAAGTGGCCTTGGCTCAGCATAGATGTGAACCAGCTTGAAAATGCGAAGAGTTTACAAACAGGTAAGGAAGTAATATAAGAAAAAGGGAAATATTGATGCACATATTTTGTGCAGGCAGTTTCGGCATGCTGCGTACCACCAGATTGTCTGGTTAACATACAAGAGGCTGAGGGAGAACAACCGACGGATTCTACCAAGCTGGGTGCTGAGTGCTGTTCGAAAGAAGTACCATACCAAAACTAGTTTATATACAGGCTTCAAGCATTACACAGAACGCCCGAACCAGAGAAAGTAAACGGCACTGGCAGAAGATTACGTTGATCTGTGGTTCGCCAAAGCGCGGGCCGCAGCGAAGCAATCGCAGCCGGACGGCCGGCCGACACTCCGTGAATGGCGTCACTTCTGCCAGTTCTCTCTCTGCCGTCCGCCCACCCGGCGCTTCCGGAAGCGACGAGGGCGTGCCGGCAGCGGGTTTTTAAGAAGCGATTGCAGCTCTTTTTGCGGGTAGATTCGAGAAAAAATTTACACACATTATTTTCAAGGTCCTTTCTTCCCAACCACTGCGTTTCGTGCGATTTGAAAACCATTTCAGCTTCCCTTTGACATGTACTGAGATGACAGTTATTGATTTATCGCGAGAGGTTATTCACCGAATCAACGGTGAGGTGAAATAAAGCAGCCCGTCCGTAATTTCACCTTACCGCCTCATGTTTTCACCCGCAGCTCGGCGCCTAATTGTAACACCTGTGGCGTGTCCAAATCCACACTTTTCCACTACCTGTGGGAATGTCCTTCCCCACAGGCAGTACCCCCTAGCCGCAATCCCACTCATTCTTCCTGGGAAGCTGCTTTACGGACAACTCAGCATGCCGGCCATAAATGGCTGATGGTTCGGGTTTTATGTGAAGCTCAAGCCCGTGGACTCTTGGACCAGTAGGGGACCACCCTGCAGGGAAGATTTTTTTTCGTCTAATAAAGTTGTTTCCATCCATCCATCCACCCAGTGAACACTGCGGCCTACTGCTGCAGTGCCGCGTGTCTGCCACAACGTTGTCAGCGCTAATGCATGCAGCTCACATCTCTCTCACCACCGCCACGTACCTCAAATCACGATTGAGGCGTCCACTGTCCCAGGGAGACAGTTATGCGCCTTCCATCCATAAAAATCATCGGAGTCTATACTCCGTCTCACAAGATGTTTGCAGCACTACGAAAGGTACAGCTCTCTCGTCCAATCAGGATGCGCGCACTACATTAGTGTGTTCCTACGCGCCTGTGGCTCGATCCACCTGATGTCCAGGTGGCTTCTTTCTACCTCTATTTATAGTAGCACCGAGCCACAGGTGTTCCACCGCGCAGCGCCGCGCCTTTCCTCAAAATCCAACTTTCAATTTTCAGTTTTCTCTCGCTTCTTTCCCTCTTTTATCTCTTCCTTTACGATGCGGTTCGGGTGTCCACCGAGATATTGTCTTTCTTCTTTCCCTCCCTCCTTTATCCCTTCCTTTACTGCGCGGTTCGGGTGTCCACCGATATATGTGAGACAACCAGGGTACTGTTCTCATCAGTTCCTCTGTTGTCGCGTCGCAGTAAATTTCAGTAATCGTGTCATGTGCATATAAATTTATTTACTCCAGCGTGCCGAGGCAGCCGAGTGTCGATGGTGGCGAAATGCAAAACAAGCCCATGTGCTGCGCGAGAGGCAACGCACGTTAAACGGGTTCGATCATCTCATCGTCCTCATAACTACTGAATTCAGCACTGCTGGTTGTGTCGTCCTCCAGGTTGACAACAATGGCCGGTCCCTGGTCAACAACATCGTCGATGATGTGGTCCAGTTTTCTCATCACATCTTCCTCACTGATAATATGCTGCACGTAATTCTTCCATTTCTCAGCAGTCACTTGCGTGATGCCTTGCCAAACCAGAGGCTCGACGTCTTGGAGCTTAAACGTCTTGTTTTGGCTGGCCACGAAACCCTTGACGTCGCTCCAGACAAGCTCTATCGGGTTCAGTTGGCAGTGGTACGGTGGCAGGCGCACAACGAGATGGCCAGCAGCTTTAGCAATGCAGTCGACACGGTATTGCTCCCCACCTGTGTTCACATTGCTGACAAGCTGCATGAGCTCGGCCTTCACCATGCCGCTGCTCCACGCGACACCTTTTCCGGACAGCCAAGCCTGTATGTCCTTTTTGAGGCTACTCATCCGCGGCACTTTATCCTGCTTCACAGAATGATATGGCGCGTTGTCCATCACTATAACGCTGCCGGGTGGTAGTAGTGGGAGAAGTCTCCTGGTGGTGGTGGTAGTGGTTTTATTAAAAATAATAGTAAGAAGGAAGGAAAAGATTTTTGCTAGCCCCGGCATCTGCCATCGATACTGAAGCACCTGAGCTGGGGCAGCGGAAATAAAGGACAGCAGGCAGAATGGAGAAATGAAATGAAAGAGGTGAGGGGACAGCAATAGAGGACAGGGGGAGAAGTAATATGTACAAACTATTTACACAATAAGAAATGTGTCCAGGTTGTGCGCGTGATTAGTTCATTTTAGAGGAATTAAATCACACACGCGCACAGCACTGTGTTGGTTACAACTAGAGTGGGGCGTCCAGTTATTAATCGTTCAAGGTAGAACTCGCGGAGCGTTCGGTCACTGCGTGTAACTACCTGACGGAGAACAGACGGGACGTCAAGCCCGTATGTTCGAGGAATGCACAGAGGCTCACCAAAGTTCGCTCACGAGTGCGCGCACTGCCCTGCGGCCACAATAGCGTCTTGATGGAGTCTGGTAGTATGCCCTGCGCCCTATAGGCCGCGAGCATATCGCGACGAGCATCGGCGAACGCGGAGCAGCGAAGGAGCAGATGTTCTAGTGTTTCCACTGCACCGCATCCGTCACACACATCACTCGTCGCGATTCCGTGACTGAGAACCAGTTTTCGTAGTGTTCACCGTTCATTTCCTCGTGGTAATCGCCCGAGTTTTTCTTCGCTCGGAAAACTTCCGCTGCGCCTTCGACAAAACCTTGCTCACTACCGCAATGCGTCACAATAAGCCTGCCACCTTTGCCACTGGGGTTTTGTAGACCAGTCGACAGTCCGGATCGATGCGCTTGGTGTGCAGATTGGATGGTGCAGTCAGTCCACACTCGACTTCGCGTATGGCCGGCGTTAACCCACGTTTCGTCGGTGAAGAAAATAAGCCTACCCTGGCGTCGCAGCTCCGCTATCTGGCGCAGGTACCGGCGGCGACACTGCACAATGTGCGTCGCTTCGATTAACATCGCATTCCGAGAGCGCTTCTTATATCGGAAGCCAAGTTTCTTCAACATCCTCTGCATTGTCGCTGCGGACACGGTCGGTAGCGTTTCGTCCTCTTCGAAATGCGCAACCACCTTCGCGATAGTTGGAATTTCCCCTCTCTGGAAAAAGGTGTGTACCACCCTTCGCAACACGCTCAGGTCAAAATCGTCCAGCTTCTTCGTCCGCTCGCGGCCTCTTCCGCCAGCACGCTTCTTGGGTGACAACACTCGGCCCGCGTTCAACGTCTCCGTTGTCCACTTGTAAAGCGTTCGCTCGCTCACCTGCGTGTTTTGCCGTCCTCTTGATGAGCGCATTTGTACTCCAACTGCCCCCGCACTCGACGCGAAGCGCTTCAAGAACATTTAAAGCCACCTGCTTCGCCTGCTTGGGGAAACAGCGCACTGTCGGTGTAGAGCACACAGGAGACACAACAGACTCGTCCGACGCCATGTTGGAAAGTGGCGACGCATCACTACCTCGCAGCAGGCCTCCGCAGAGCTGTGTCCGTACGGGCTTTGTCTGGTAATTTCACCAGTGATTGAAACACTCCCTACCATTTAAATATACCTGTCCAAATCATGTTTTTAGTTGCAATGCTTATTGTTTTGATTAATAGTCATACACTCCTCAAATATTCGAGAGACTATTTTCTGCGTTTCTGCAGCCCTGATTGGACGAGAGAGCTCTACCTTCCGTAGTGCTGCAAACATCTTGTGAGACGAAGTATAGAACGCTGTGAACGGCTATGAGCGCAATGAACGTCGACGGTCTATAGAAAAAATAATAATAATTGGTTTTGGGGGGGGGGGGAAAGGAAATGGCGCAGTATCTGTCTCATATATCGTTGGACACCTGAACAGCGCCGTAAGGGAAGGAATAAAGGAGGGAGTGAAAGAAGAAAGGAATAGGTGCCGTAGTGGAGGGCTCAGGAATAATTTAGACCACCTGGGGATCTTTAACGTGCACTGACATCGCACAGCATACGGGCGCCTTAGCGTTTTTCCTCCATAAAAACGCAGCAGCCGCGGTCGGGTTCGAACCCGGGAACTCCGGATCAGTAGTCGAGCGCCCTAACTACTGAGCCACCGCGGCGGGAATCATCTCGCTTGAAAATCAAATTATAATAATTGGTTTTTGGGGAAAGGAATGAGCCCAGTAGTGGTGGCGGTAGTGGTTTTTTATTAAAATACTAGTAAAAAGGAAGGAAAAGATTTTTTGCTAGCCCCGGCATCTGCCGTCGATACTGAAGCCCCTGAGCTGGGGCAGCGGAAATAAAGAATAGCAGGCAGAAGGGAGAAATTAAATGAAAGAGGTGAGGGGACAGGAAGAGAGGATAGGGGGAGAAGTAATATATATA
This sequence comes from Amblyomma americanum, assembly GCA_030143305.2. NCBI lineage: Eukaryota > Metazoa > Arthropoda > Arachnida > Ixodida > Ixodidae > Amblyomma > Amblyomma americanum. The sequence goes on from JARKHS020027066.1 coordinate 49,702, forward strand.
CAAACTATTCACACAATAAGAAATGTGTCCAGGTTGTGCGCGTGATTAGTTCATTTTAGAGGAATTACAACACACGCGCGCAGCACTGTGTTGGCTACAACTAGAGTGGGGCGTCCAGTTATTAATCGTTCAAGGTAGAACTCGCGGAGCGTTCGGTCACTGCGTGTAACTACCTGACGGAGAACAGACGGGACGTCAAGCCCGTATGTTCGAGGAATGCACAGAGGCTCACCAAAGTTCGCTCACGAGTGCGCGCACTGCCCTGCGGCCACAATAGCTTCTTGGTGGAGTCTGGTAGTATGCCCTGCGCCTTATAGGCCGCGAGCATATCGCGACGAGCATCGGCGAACGCGGCACAGTGAAGGAGTAGGTGTTCTAGTGTTTCCACTGTACCGCATCCGTCACACACATCACTCGTCGCGATTCCGTGACGCTCCCGTCGTTCCCCGGGCCACACGCAGCCAATGCGCGCGCGGAGGATCATTGCACGTTGTGACCGTGTAAGTGCGCGACAGCCGGTTACACTGTCGATGCGCTCACCTCCTGCGATGCATGAGTCGGGGTGCTGCTTTTGGAGATGGTCGTGGATGGCCACACGCACGTCCTCCAGCCAAAGGGGCAGATCGCTGGCAGGTAGTTGGTGTGCAGCGGTCGCGAGGTCGTCAGCTTTTTCGTTGCCGGCGATGCCGCAGTGGAAGGAAGGAAGGCCTCAGACATTGCTGGCACATACCCACTACGGGAGAGTGGCCAAGACATAGGCGGTTAATTGCTGGATACAGGAAAGTTTTGATGGGAAAAGGAGTGGTAATAGTATGCAGTCTGATAGATTGGAAGACGGAAGGACAGGGGGCCTGTTAACTAGGAGATCGAGGACGGGACAATGGCTTAATGTGCATAATAGTATACACTGCCTGTAATGTTTCAATGTCGTGCTGACTGAGAGCGGGAAGAACAAATTAGAATGGGAGGCGCTGCGTTTCTTGAAGAAAATTTTGGACAGCAGAGCGCACACTCCTGTCGCTTCGTCCAAGCAAAGAAGCGCCAATGGAAAGAACAACCGCGGAGGACACAGGCAAGCCCAGTTGATGAAATGAAATTTGCAAAAGACGCTTCCTCAAATGAGAGAAGCGGCAGCAGAACAGCAGGAAGTGATCTATTGTCTCAGGTTCGGCACAAAAAGGGCAGAGTGGGGAAGACACCAGGCCAGATCTGTGAAGGTAGAAAATGGCCTGGCTTAGCTTATGGTTAAGCCTAGGATGCGAAGCATACGTCGCTTGGCAAGCCGTACTTCTCGTTCTTCTCCCGTTTCCGTGGCGCTTTGTAACTTGCGCTTTGCGGTCTGGCGAGCCGCCCTCTCCCTGGCCGACATCTCGCTGCTCAACTGACTCAACGAGTGCGTCGCCTTTTATACAACTGCGTGACGTCAGTATCTCCTAGCGGTAGGAGCGGGAGTTAGGCCGCCGGCGGAGGCTGCGCGTCCGCAAGCGAGCGCACGAGTTGAGCCCCAGCTTTCACAGCTGTTGTGACATCATATCACGTGGTACGCCGATGTAGGTCAAGTGGTAGCTACGCGGCCGCGCGCGGCGCAGCAAGGAAGAGCTCGGTTGTGCGGCTAGTTTGCTTCGCATAAAATTTAGAAGGGGAACCCGGCACCGCAAGCACGTGAAATAGACCTCTGGTCTGCGTGAGCGCCAGTCTTTACTACTCCAAGGATGTAGAAGATGCTGATATTCGGGAGATGATGTAAGAGCCGAGGCAGCAAGTTTCTGAAATATTGTGTAGCTGCGAAACCTCGCCGCAGCTGTATATGCACACGTTGGCAAGACAGCAACAATTTGGCCGCAGAGAGAGGCTCTTGCTAAGGAATCTGCAACCTCATTTAAGTGAAAACTCATGTGACCAGGTACCCAAAGCAACCTTACCGAATTTAGATGGAGCGGAATCAGGAACTTAATAAGGATAGGCATAAGGGAGGCAGTGAATGAAGAAATGAAGAAAGAGGTGCCGTAGTGGAGGGCTCCGGAATAATTTCGACCACCTGGGGATCTTTAACGTGCTTTGACATCGCACAGCACACGGGCGCCTTAGCGTTTTGCCTCCATAAAAACGCAGCCGCCGCGGTAGGGTTCGAGCCCGGGAACACCGGATCAGTAGCCGAGTGAGTTAACCACTGAGCCACCGCGGCGGGTTTCAAAATGAAATGAAAATTGGTTTTTGAGGAATGAAAACGACGCAGTAACTGTCTCACTTATCTTGGTGGGCATCCGAACCACACCGTAAGGTAAAGGATTGAGGGGAACTGAAAGGAAGAAGGAAGTAGCAGCAGTTGATTAAAATAATAATAATAAGGAAGGATAATAATAATATAATTATCTTTACTTATTATTATTGTTTCAATAAACTACTACTACTTCCATCCTGCGCGTAACCGCCTGGCGGAGAACAGACGGGACGTCAAGCCCGTGAGGAAGGAAGACCAGAGGTGCCGTAATGGAGGTCACCACAAGCTCGGGACGAAGTGCTGCGCACCTCGGATCCCGCCCTCCATCGAGCCATCGAGTGCGCCGAAGAGGTCGCCGCCAGTTATCAGCTAACGGCCACCTGGCCCTTCTGCTAAGAACACAGGAACCCTGCTTTTCCGGCAATAAAGTTTTCTCTCTCTCTCGCTTACGGCGTGGTTCGGGTGTCCAACAAGATATGTGAGACAGTTACTGCGTCTTTTGCTTTCCTCAAAGCCAGTTCTCAATTTTCTCCAGGGCTACTGCTGCTGCTACTGCTGTTGCTGATATAAAGAAAGGAAAGGAAAGTGCACGGGCCTGCCTAGTGGCTCAAGTGACGCTCGCTGCCGCGTGCCGAAAGTAGAAGTTAAAGGATAGAAGAGCAAAGATAGAAAGAAAAGGCGAGGTGGTGGTGTAAACTTTATTACATACAGGGGAGTTTAGGACGCACAGGTCCTTGGGCCCCCGCACGGCCCCACTGCACTAAAACGTTCATCTCCCGGAGGCTCATGACGCTGGCAGCCCGGCCTGTGGCGATGGCTTGTTTGGCCGGGTCCTCGGAGTGCAGTAGGGTCTCCCAAGTGGTGAGTTGTTCCTGGCCCCACGGGGTAGGGTACGCCGGGCAGAGGAAAATGATATGATCGAGAGTGGCTTTGGGGTGGTGGCAGAGGGTACAGGAGGGGTTTGTGTGGACTTGGTGATAGCGCGAGCGTATATAAGGGGAGGGTAAGGTGCGTGTTTGGAGCCGCCTCCAAAGTGTCTGATGATAATTGTCGAGGAAGGGATGGGGTGGGGGTACAGCCGACGCTCGGCTTTGCAGGCCTGCGTCAGTTCACTGAAGGAATGCATGCGCTCCCGTGAGAACCCCAGATCGGAGGCCGCCGGTGCCCGGTTGAGAGAACCTCGGGCTAAAGCGTTGGCAGCCTCGTTTCCGGGATTCCCGGAGTGGGCGGGCACCCATATGAGCTCCATGTGGAGGGGCGGGTGTGCGGCGAGGGAGTTCAATATGCGAAATGCAGGGATGTGAACTCTCCCGCGGGCGAAATTTATTATGGCAGTTTTAGAGTCCGATAGTATATACCGGGCCTCCGTGCGCGTGATGGCTAGGGCAATAGCGGCCTCTTCAGCCTCCTCCGAAGCGGCAGTGGAGGATATGTGAAGGGTAGCAATCGGTTGTAGGGAGGGGTTCGTGATGGCTACAACCGCGTCCTCGCCTGTGCATGCGGCATCCACCCAAGCGGCATCCGGTTCCATGTCATGGTTTATGTGTAGCGTCCGTGCGCGAGCTCTGCGGCGGGATTCGTGGTAGGTGGGGTGCATGTTTGTAGGGAGAGGTTTAATAAGTAGTTCGCGCTGAATGTGGTGCGGTACCGGGAGCTGTGTGGGATCCGTGGCTGGTATCCTGATGCCGAGGGTGTGTAGGATGTGTCTGCCGGTGGTCGTTCTCGCGAGACGTATGTATTGTGTCTGTCGGTGGGCCTCGATAAGCTCACCTATCGTGTTGTGTAAGCCTAGCTAGAGGAGTTTTTCGGTTGAGGTATTTAGGGGTAGGTGTAGTGCTGTCTGAAATGCTGTTCGGATCATAGCATCCAGGGTGTAGATTTCTGTGGCCTGTAGTTTCAGGTAGGGGAGCGTGAAGAGAAAGCGGCTGAGGACGAAGGCATGAATGAGACGACATAGGTCATGCTCCTTCAGGCCCCGGTGGTGTCCAGAAACTCGGCGGATTAGGTGGGATATCGACACCGCCGTCTGCTTGAGTTTCTGGATGGTGAGAGTGTTTTTCCCGTTGTTCTCGCTGTGGAGGACCAGTACCCGGAGAGTGTGTACCTCCGGGATGTACCGGTTTTCCAGTTTCACGGTTATGGGGGCTGTGGGGCAGTTTCAGGTTGTGGGGCGGAGTATGAGGACCTCCGACTTCTCCGGAGAGCATGAGAGTCCGATACTCCGCGCATGTGTTTCTGTGAGGGTAGCTGCCGACTGCAGAGTATTCTCTATGTCTCCATCACTGCCATGGGTGGTCCATAGAGTGATATCATCAGCATAGAGTGTATGCCGAAGGTGAGGGATAGTTAGTAGTTTGCGGGCTAGGGGGATGAGTGTGACATTGAAGAGGAAAGGGGAGAGGACAGATCCCTGGGGGGTGCCAACCCCACTAAGGGTGTATGGGCGGGATGTGTGGGGACCGAAGTGAATTTCGGCCATGCGGTTATTAAGGAATGCTTGAATATAGGTGTACATACGTTCACCTATGTTCAAGGGGGAGAGCGCCGCCATGATCGCTTTATGGTCTAGGCGATCAAAGGCCTTGGAGAGATCCAAGGCGAGGACAGCTTTTGTGTGGCCCGGTATGAGGAGGTCAAAAATATCCTGTGTGAGCTGGAGCATGGCGTCCTGGGCCGACAGGTGGGGACGGAAGCCCACCATGCTGTGCGGATAGAGGTCTTGCTCAGTGATGTGTTGGGTGAGTCGGGCGAGTGCGACATGCTCCAAAAGCTTGCCCAGACATGATGTTAGTGAGATGGGACGAAGATTTGCAGGTGTAAGGGGATTGTGGGGCTTGGGTATGAATAAGATTTTTGCGTGACGCCAGGATTGCAGAAGGGTTCCCTCCTGCCAGCATGTGTTGACGTACCCCGGGAGCTGGGCAATCAACTGATCGTCCAAATTGCGGAGCATGCTATATGAGATACGGTCAACTCCTGGAGTAGAGTTAGAGAGGAGAGTCAGGAGGGCCGCTCTGACTTCTGCTTCCGTAATCTCCGCGTCGAGATTCGCATTCGGGGTGCCGGCATAGGGGGGGCAAGAGGTTTGAGGTACCGGGAGTTGTATGTGTGTTCCTAAGTATGTCGATGAGTGCGTCGGGAGAAAGGTCGGTCCTGCGTATAAGGCGTGTGACGTGGTGTTGTGTGGCTGTTTTGGATTGCGTGGGGTCAATTAAGTGACAGAGGAGTTGCCAACTACGTTTGGAGGACAGATTGCCAGCCATACTGTTGCAAATCTGTCCCCAGTTATATCGGCAGAGCTCTTCAGAGTGCTCAGTAGTTTGTGTTTGCAGTGCGGCTAGCCGCTTTTTAAGGGTCCGATTGAGCTTTTGCTCTTTCCAGTGCTCTAGGATGCTATGGTGGGCCTCCCATAGGTGGGCCAGGCGAGTGTCGAGGGTGGGCGTATCTGGTGTGATGTCAAGCGTTCGAGTATGTGCGGAGACATCGTTCATGAGTGATGCCACCCACTGGTCGATGTATGTAATGGGGGCGTCAGGAAGGGCCGCCCGTGTGCCGCGGACCGCATCCCAGTTGGTGAGTTTGTGTGTTAGGGGAAGTGTCGTTCTTTGTTTGTGCGGTACTGTAACGGAGATGATGTAATGATCGCTTCCTAATGTGTGATGTGTTGTGTTCCACGTAATACCCGCAAGGTTGCGGCTCAGTGTCAAGTCCGGGCTGGTGTCCGCGCTGACACTGTTGCCAATTCTCGTGGGAGTGTTAAAGTTGTTGTGTATTGTGCGGCGGAGCTATTGTACCAGGGACTAGAGTCGCCTTCCTCGTCCCGTGGTGGTGCGGTAGCCCCAGTCAGTATGCTGACTGTTGAAGTCCCCTCCGGTAATCAATGGATGCTTGCCTGCAATACGATGGAGATCGCGCAGTAGCGTTTCCAATGAAGCCATCGGATGAGACGGTGTGTGATATATATTTGCAATAAAAATAGATGGCGTGGAGTGTGCATCTGGTATGATTTCTGTGATCACACAGGGCGTCTCGGAGGTGATCTGATGCGTTTGGTGTGTAATGGAGCGATGTATGAGTGTGGAAGCCCTGGGTGTATTCGTTGCGTCCGCTAATATGCCCTGGGCCGATCGTGGATGCAGTGCAGTACGGGGCCGACCCGTGTCAGTCTGTCTGTCTGTTACTGCCAGGAAGAAAGAAAGGAAAGTGCACAGGCCTGCTCACTGGCTCAAGCCGAGCCACAATCGCTACCACGTGCAGATAGAAGGAGAGTTGAAAGAGGGGATAGAAAGACAGGATAGTAAAGACGCACTAAAGACAAGGTTGATCCCGGAGGTAGTGCAACACCGGGCCAACCGGTGGCGGGATTGAAGCATCCTTCAAACTCTCCGCCACGTTTCCAAAAATAAGTCCAACTTGGACCCGTAACAGATATTCTACGGGTCCGGCAGAGTGCTCCAAGCCAAGCACCCCACCATATTCCAAAAATAAGTTTAATATCTTGGGTCCAAGGACCCGCAGCAGATATTAAATCAGGTATCAGATATTATGGTGCTGTAATAACGACCAGCAAACAACCCACGGCTGGAACGAGGTGGTGGTGGTGGTGAAAAAATCGGCAGTGGCTTAGCTGAGCTATGCCGGGATATACGTTGCGAGAGCTGCAGTTCCCCCCTGGTAACGCATGTTGTCGAGCTTGTTGTGATTTTAATGTTAGGCATTAATGAAGTATTCGGTGAAACACATTGCTTATTTATTCAATTGTTTCGACAGTGATAAACATTGCCCGATGATCGGTAAAGTAACTCGCAGTTGTCTCAATGCTGCCTACAAAGTGTTTAGACTGGTTGGTTTCTCTCAGATACACAAGCTGCTATGCGCCGCTTGTTACGCTCCGCCTCTTGGCGTCTCCGCTTGGCAAGACGTTCTTCTCTTCGCTCAGGCATCTCCGCCACTCATTTAGCCATCCGATGTTCATTCTTTCTCTGCAGAGCGGCCAAGGGCCAGGAGACGACTTCTGTGTCTGAAGAATGGATCTTCTCCTGACGATACCGCCGCATAGCGGTGGCGGGAGTCTCCTTTTCGTCACCCATACGAAGCGATTGTGATACACCGAGTCGTATCACCTCAGATTTTATGTACACAGCCGCACATACCTAGTTTATTCACATGACCCCACACGCGGCCGCGGCCGAGGTCTGACGTCATGAGCCGCTCACCAGCTGCCCTTCTCGGTTGCCGCGCATGCGCATTCACGCGCGGAGCCGGCGGGCGTAGTCGAGCCGGCGCGGCTCCTCGCGCGGCTGCGGTGGCGAACTCTGACGTCATGCGCCGCGCACCTGCTGCTCCTCTCTTGTTTGGCGCATGTGCACTATCGGCCTTCCAGGCTGACGGCGAATTGCTCGACTGTTTAGCCTAGTGTAGCTCTCGCCACAAAACTTGATTAGTGGGGGAGCCCTTATAGTTCAAAATTTCAGAGATGGGCTGACTCCTGGCCGTGGGTGTTGGCCGGCAGACCGTGTCTGCCGGCGACCTTCACCAGCCTCAGTTGCGAGGCCGGGTCGGAGCTAGAGACCACGACCTCCCACCCCTCCGAGTCCGCGAAGGCCCTTTAGGCCGGTGGTTGCAGTTGTCGGCAGATGAACATAATGCGGTCGAATGCGGCTCTCGGGGCCCCACAGAGGGAGCATTCGGGGGTGTAAGTAGAAGAGAAGCGCAGCTAGCGCTGGGGAGGGAAAGGTGCGAGCCCGGAGTTGTCGTCTGTTGTTGTTTTGTCAGCGGTGTGTGCGGCGGGGGGTGAGGTAGACGTTCTTCGCGGTAGTGTAGCGTGATGTCGTGATATGCGATCTGCCGGTCTCTCCTTCTGCCTGGGTCTTCGGTACGCGCCCCTTGGTGGACGTACGCTCGAGAAGCAGGATGGGCCGCTTCGTTACTGGGATTGCCCGAATGGGCGGTACCCAGTCTATTTGGATGGGGCGAGGTGGTTGGGTGTCGGAGTTGAGAATTTTATAGGCGGCATCATGTACCTGCCCGCGGGCAAAATTTTTGATGGCGGTCTTGGAAACGCTCAGGATAAAAGTGGCAGTGGAAGACAATATCGCTAGCGCGATGGCTGCTGCTTCGGCTTCTATCGAAGTGTTTGCCCTGATCGAGCCTCGTGTTGTGCGTCGTAGGTTGTTGGAGAGTATGCAGAGTGCGTAAGCTGAGGGTTGAGGGTACTCTGCGGCGTCTACGTAGACCATGTCAGGCTCATTTTCATGTGCTTTATGCAAGGCGTGGGCGCGGGCTGCCCGTCGATCGAGCCTGATGCAGGTGGTGGTGGTGGTGGTGGCAGGAGGCGTGGTACGCTGCTAGGCACGACGCGGAAGCCAGGAAAGGGCGCCGTGATCTAAAACTATAGGCAGCAGGAAAGAAACATACGAGCGCGCAATAATGCAGACGTAGGCCTGCAGTACTTTGAAATTAACAATGAAAAAATGCACTGGACAGTTACGCTGGTGTTGTAACGCGAATTTATAGAGCAGCTGCTTTTTTTTAAAGCGAGATTTATTGCCTCAGAGCATCAGTGATGGGCGAAGGTGTGATGAAATATGTAATAATGATTAAATTAATGAAAAAAAGGCTAGCTTACTTTATGAAGTCTAGTAGAGTGCGATGGTATGGTACCTGCGTCCAGGCAATATATGAAGCAGGGTTGCTCATTGTTGGTTGTTTCGATTTTGGTGAACTTAGTAGTAGTAGTTGTTTATTAAAATAATAATGAAAAGGAAGGATAAGATTTTTGCTATCCCCGGCATCTGCCACGGATACAGAAGCACCTGAGTTGGGGCAGCGGAAATGAATGGATTGCAGTTAGAAATGAAATGAGGGGAGAGAATAATTTGCGATGTTGCTGAAATAAACAATGCGATAGGAACATTGTTTTCAGACACGTGCTATTGTTTACTTTCCGCACATGTGTCTGCCACTTCTCGCGCAGTCGTTTATGGCGGCGAAAGCGGCCTTGTGGTCCAAGAAGACGCACAGTATACGTACTCGAGTTGATTTGCGACCGGTAGACTTCCGCAGACTAATCTATGCAGGTACTTAGAGATGCTGTTACGGCAATGGGCGCAGTTACGAGAGAGGGAAGAGGGGCACGCTGTCGCTTGAGCGGAACAAAGAGAGATCAGGACGTTACTGCGCCTGGTTGCCAGACCGACTACGTCCACAATCTCCTGTGCTCCTGTCCGTCACCGTCAACATCACCAAGCCGTTATGGAGAAGCTCCCAAGTGGTTTTATTCAAAGTAATAAAAAGGAAGGAAAAGATTTTTGTTAGACCCGGCATCTGCTATCGCTGCTGGAAGCACCCGAACTGGGGCAGCGGAAATAAAGGGATAGCAAGCAGACTGGAGAAATGGAATGAAAGAGGTGAGGGGACAGCCAGGAAGGATATTGGGGGGAGGAGAGAGAGAGGTCGGGAACTATATACAAGTGTTCGATTTACAAATTCAAAATAGAATACTTGTACATAGTTTCTGACCTCTCTCCTTCCCCCACTATCCTTCCTGGTTGTCTCCTCACCTCTTTCATTTCATTTCTCCAGTCTGCCTGCTATCCCTTTATTTCCGCTAGAAATGCAATTTAGTCTTAAATAAATGTGAAAGGATCTCCGCACCGAACCACAGGTTATCGCAGGCAAAGCCAATTTAAAAGAAATTGGGCCAACGCCCAAGAGGAATTTAAAGAAAAACCAATGACAAGAGAAAAAAAGGGAACAAAAGATGGCCGGGCAAAGGTGGTTTGTATGGCAGCGAGGCCTATACAATCGGACATATTGTTACGGGGATCGATACCTCGCACGTCCACCAAATGTTACGTGACGGCAAGGAGGAGGAAGCACGACTACATCACAGATGGCGGTGGGCATATCGCGAGCGCTCCGTGCCGCGCCACTGCCCACTTTGTCGTCTTCGAGTCCGTGACAATATTACCCTCTCTCCTACGCTTCCTTATTAACCTTGACCCCACTCTTTCCTCCTCACTCTATTACAGGAGACGCAGGACGCCTGCCAAGCCAGGAATGCGTTCAACGCACGGTGGGCATGCAATATAGTTGTAAAGAGGTACGACGCCAAATGAAGTTATGTTTGTGTGAGGTTAGTGCAACGGCCGGTTTCCATTATAGGCATGATTTCAATCAATGCAGATGCACGTCCAGATGTAAGTTCGGAGTGCGCCATTAACCCCCTACTGCTGTTAGCGCTCGCCTGTGGCCAGCACCTGTGCTATATGTGCACGTGCCTAGGTAGAGTACTACATGTATGAGCTTGTCCTAGAGGCCGTGCAAGAGGTCTACAGCCCAGGGGTCATATTTATTTATTTATTTGAAATACCTTACAGGCCCGTAGGGCATTGTGTAAGAAGGGGGGGCGGCAAAACATCAAAATCAATTTTAAAAGGGGACAAACAAAAACAAGGAAACAAGGAACCATACATGATCAGTAAAAATTTGAAACACCTCAATATAATACAGAACAGTTGACATAGGAACGCAGAAATAGGAACGCATGATAAGTAAAGTTGACATAGGAACACCGAAATAAATCCAAAAAAAGATACCAAGGGCACATCACACAAAAAAATAAAATTAAAAAGCACATGGCGCGTTTACTAGTGTCCACAAAATTTGGAAACAGAAATACAAACAAAAAGAGGGAAACGGTTCCCTTCGCTTTCATTTCATTTGGTCGGAACTTCTGTCATAACGACATTGACAAGAATAGGCGACAAAAACGAATCACAGGCTGGTCTGGTCACGGCACCGCACCCCATTGGCTCCGTATCCAGTCCGGCCGACCCGGAACCACCGCACAGCTTCCTTTCCGAGGGGTAAGTTGCGCCGATAAACGTGGTCAAGCATCTCCTTTATGCGTCGTCGACCTCCTTCATGCGTCGGCGCCAGCGCTGGTCCGCCAGTGTGGCATCGACGTGGTGTGTGTTTACGCGAGTAAGTGACATCACTGGAGGGCTCCCGCCGCTAGCAGCATGACGTCATCGCACACGGCAGACGTAACCGTGATCAGCGATCAGTGGCAGATGGCCAAATGAAAAGAAAACGAAATTAAACTTACAAAATACGACTGCATGATTACAAATTTTTTGTTTGTTCCTTAATTCCAGCTAATACCAACGACATCTGGCCTATACTGGGCACAAATGGCACACTACTAAGTTCTGACGTTCTTCTATACCAGTGAGCGTTATCTGGCGTGAAAAGCTAAGTTTTCCCTCATTTTAGTGACGCCGACAGCGAGCATAGGTATGCAGTTAGGCCGACCCATGGTTGGCCTAAGGAAAACCGGTAGCGCCCTCAACGTCACCACGACGCTGGTCCCAGCCGCGCTATTAGACGTTTTTAGCATACCGAAGACGTACCATATGAGACGTATACCGATTTACCGGACCCCTCCTGCGCATGCGCAGAGGCATTGTTGGGGTGAGTGCGAGCCACTGCGCGTGCGCAAGAGGGGTCCGGTAAACCGGTATACGTCTGCGGTAGTACGTCTCCGGTATGCTAAAAACGTCTAATAGTAGAGAGTGGAGAGTTATGGCATATCGTTACCGTGTTTACGTTACCGTTTACCGTGTTACCGGACGCCGGACTTTCCGGTTACCGCTGCGCACTCCAGAGGACGTTTTAGCGTACCGTCTCTCCCGTAACAAGTTACCGTAAGGCTAAAACGAGTGATGATGATGGCAGATACCCCAGCTTTTATTGCAAACAAAAATACGGATGTATTCCAAGCATTTCTGTGAAGTGAGATGCTACAGTTTAATAATAGAGACATTTAGTATAGCGTATGAGCGCTTGTGTAGGCTATACGCAAGCATTTAGCGGGAGGTAACAGAGGAGGTCGCACGACCACTTTTAGTTTATCGTATGCCAACCTGAACGCAACGATAGCGTAGGTTGCAGTGGCGCCATCTGGTGTTAAATTGTGAAAATATGTTGCAACAAAGTTTTTTTCTATTAAGCCAAGGCATGGCCAAGGTTATCCAAGTCGCATCACGCAGATAGCCGGTTGCGTGGCCAAATGGTTCGTGCTCTGCACAGTGGAGGTAGGGCCCGACTTTGTTTAGGCAACCAAACCGAGCAAGGTTCTTAACGTCATTGTGCGTACTAGCATCCTTTCGGACCCCTACTGCCTAGCGTTTTTAAGCTCGGACGACATCGAAGCCGTGATGATGCGCGAGCGTGAACAGCAACAGCTGTCAACACGGCGGCTGCCATTTGAGCAGTACGACCACGATGTCAACGCACACACGTGGTACGAGCACTGCGACGCAGCGTTGCTGCGACGGGCTTGGTGGCTAGCCTAGACGGACCAGCTAACCGCCGAAACGGCTACTTTTGGCAAGGCTGTGACTACATTTCTTTAAGAATCCAAATCAAGGCAATCCACAGTCGGTTCTGTCTTGTTAGGGTTAAGAGCTGCGGAATCGTTACACAGAATCGGGAATTGGGCAAGTTTATCCCTCTTTCTTTATGCTGTTGGCGAGGCGAGGCAAATCGAATATCACGTGTGCCATTTAAAGCAATGAATATGCCTAAAAGCCCAATAACATTGACGAATTCTCTCCGAAGCGGGGGACGTGGGCGCCGCCATCTTCAAAACTCTATTTTCCCTCGCGTACGCAAGAGCACGCACGCTAAATTCGAGAAATAGCGTACGTAACGCGCACGTACGCTAAACCTCGGTTTGGAATAGCGTTTAGCGCATGCGCAGTACGAAGCACGCTATTTTATAGCGTACGCTATGCCTTTGCGTATGTCTGCGTACGCTATACTAAATGTCTCTAATCTTTTTCTCGGCATATAAAGACGCACCGACTACACTTTAGCTAACCGCCGACTAAGCGGCTTTTAAAATGTGCCCGTGAAGCTAGACACCTTTGCCTACCCTGGCCAGTAGACAGTTTCACTACGTAGAACTCAGTAAGCTTGCATACAAGCGTACATTGTGTCGCGACCGCTGTAAAAAAGCACAACTACGACACCTGTTTGCCGTGCCGCATCGTCACTTCTTTGTGTGTTTGGATGTAAACATAGTGGCGCCATCTAGTGTACAGTAAGTTAAAGCGAGCCAACTCCGGGCCGGAGAAACTTTTTATTTTCTGCAATTACTGATAAATATAGCAAGATAATTACCAGTCTTTTCTTTTCGAGGAAAAAAAATCATTAAAATATCATGAAAAAATCATGAGAACGTAAACACGGTAACGATATGTAACTCTCTTCTGTAAGCTCTACCGTACGGTAAACACGGTAACTACGGCAACTGCTACCGTACGGCAAATATGGCTAGGCAAGCCTGGCAACGGTAGCAACGGCAACGCGTTACCGTACTTTCCGTACGACTGCGCTAAAACTGTCTATTGGCGGAGGCGGCCCTCAGGGAGTGTCAGCGGTCGTCACACGCCTGTGAGGCGGCATCAGGATGATCATACTGCCGTACACTTTTAGACCGCAACTCTTCCGTTGCGTGCTCCGCGTCGCCGCAGTCGTCGTTGCACGCCCCTTGACAGGGGGCGTGTGTAGGCGTGTGAGAGGTGGCGTGCTGTAAGGCAGTATCAGAGCGAAGCGCCATTTGCCACAAGAGCGGAGGAATGGACAACCGGAAGGTGGCTGCCATGGGAACATGCCGGAGGGTGGCTGACAGAGTAGCACGCCACCCGACAGCGGAGGCAGGTGGCGTGTGAAGAGATGCGCTGAAATTCCGAATTACCGACTATCGTAGCCGGTCGATGTGATTCAGTGCCCTGCGCGATGCTTGGAGCTGAATCACATCGACCGGCTTCACAACGCACCGGACGGCGGCTCGCTGCTGCAGCGTATGCGCTCGCACCCGCGCTCACGAATGGGCGCGGCGCTGCTCGAGTATGAGCAATTGACACGAGGCCCACCCCCCTACGGCTCCTGCGCGCCCTGGCCTGCTGCCTCGAAGGTACAGCGAGAGATCGTCGGCATTGCGGGAAAGCGGAGCACACCCCTCTGTGCTGTGCAGCAGCTGGCCAGAGCCGTCATACACGAGGAGCTCCTGGACCATCTACTCGTGTACACCGACGGCTCAGTGGCCCGCGACAGCTGCTCCCTTGCAGCGGCGGCTACCATCCCCGCCCTGCGTTTGCACAGCCAGCAACACGCAACCTTCCTGGGCTCCTCCACCACGGCGGAGTTGATGGGGATCCGGCTGTGGCTGGACCTGCTGCTCACCTTCGGCCCTCCGCCGCCCAGGAGTGCTCTGCTGTGCGACTCCTGCGCCGCCCTCAGCCGCCTGCAATCTAACGGCCGTGGTACCTCACTAGTGCGGGAAATTCGCTCGCGCATCGAGCGCCTCGCGCAGAGAGGATGTGCCGTGCGTGCACATTGGGTGCCCGGTCACTGCGACATCGCCGGCAACGAAGAAGCTGACGACCTCGCGACCGCTGCACACCAACTACCTGCCAGCGATCTGCCTCTTGCGCTGGAGGACGTGCGTGCGGCCATCCACGACCATCTCCGAAAGCAGCACGCCGACCCACGCATCGCAGGAGGTGAGCGCATCAACAGTATCACCGGCTGTCGCGCACTTACACTGTCACAACGTGCAATGATCCTCCGCGCGCGCATTGGCTGCGTGTGGCCCGGGGAACGACGGGTGCGTCACGGAATCGCGACGAGTGATGTGTGTGACGGATGCGGTGCAGTGGAAACACTAGAACACCTGCTCCTTCACTGTGCCGCGTTCGCCGATGTTCGCGGCCTATAGGGCGCAGGATATACTACCAGACTCCATCAAGACGCTATTGTGGCCGCAGGGCAGTGCACGCACTCGTGAGCGAAATTTGGTGAGCCTCTGTGCATTCCTCGAACACACGGGCTTGACGTCCCGTCTGTTCTCCGTCAGGTAGCTACACGCAGTGACCGAACGCTCCGCGAGTTCTACCTTGAACGATTAATAACTGGACGCCCCACTCCAGTTGTAACCATCACAGTGCTGTGCGCGTGTGTGATTTAATTCCCCTAAAATGAACTAATCACGCGCACAACCTGGACACATTTCTTATTGTGTAAATAGTTTGTACATATTACTTCTCCCCCTATCCTCTCTTCCTGTCCCATCACCTCATTCATTTCATTTGTCCATTCTGCCTGCTATCCTTTATTTGCGCTGCCCCTTGCTCAGGTGCTTCAGTAGCGATGGCAGATGCCGGGGCTACCAAAACCAAATATCTTTTCCTTCCTTTTTACTATTATTTTAATAAGAAAACCACTACCACCACCACCGACTATCGTAGTCTTTCAGTTCTTTTTTTTGTTTTTCTCGAGCGTCTCCTAATGCCGTGCAGAAAGATCGCAGGATGCTGATGGATGTTCCCAGCGGCAGCTATCAGAGAGATTTGGCACTTATCGGAGAAGACCTAGCGGAAACGCAAACCGAGTTTCTGTGTGCCTTCCTCAGCACGCACAGTGGACCCACCCAGCCTCGCCCCTACGACAGCACACGCGCACAGCACAAACAACCCCAAGCACATGTAATACCGCACTTAGAGACCTTTAAGGGATAATAAATGATGATGATGATGATGATGATGATGATGACACATGCATGCGTGCATGTGTCGTGTTCTTTCTTGCGCTGTCTTAGTTGGGCCGCTGACCTCTTGCATTCCTTTATTTATGCCAGTTCGCAAACAACTTTCGGGTAGCTTCGCCTCCCTATCACGTGAAAACCCCTGCACATGTCTCGCACTAATTTCGTATTTTCTGGCGGGGAGCGCGCTCACGATCACGGTACCACTGTACTCACACCCCAAGCCTCGCACTTCACGCAACCTCAGCCGTCATCGGGCGGAACGCGCGGTCGTACGACGAGGCCAAATGCTTCGAAACGCCTCTCAGTCCCCGCGCTTAGCACTTCTATTATTGCCTTTTATTAGTGCGTAAGCACTACCCGGGCGCACCAACTCCAAGCAAGAATCTTGACTTGTGCACTGTCTTGTGCGCTGTCGTCTGCAACCTCGAGCAAAAATCTTGTCTTGTTTTGTGTTCCGAACTAACGCTAGCTTACCCGAGTAACTCGGGCAATCACGGGTTAGTTTGGAGCATCGTGGCGCCAGCTGAAGCCAATGGGATGCACGTGGCAGTTCAGCTAATGATTGGGCGCCAGAGGGTGCTTGGGGAGGCCAACATGGGTCGCGCAATTCCTTACGGTGGCTGCGATAGAAACAGCCGCCTGCCAATGCAGTGGCTCATCGATAAACCGGTGCGCCACTGCGCTGATTGTGGTGTGAAGACTCGCCGCCATCTATGAATGTTAAGCAGAGAATGACCAATTCTGCATTTTTGGGCTTTAACCCACTGCAGCCCTTGAGGCTGCGCTTAGGATTCTCCTGAGTTTACGCATGTACTCGGTTTAAATAAGTTAAACACCTCCTGCCACTTTTTCTTTTATTCTTGGAAGGCTTCAAACAAACAAGGCTTGAGAGACAAGCTACAGGGAATCTTCCCGCACACGTACACTCGAAAATAGTCGCAAGTCTGTGCCGACTCATTTCACAGACGAAGACAGACAACGTTTCTGCCTGGTGCGGGGAACTAAAAGATGGCAGTATCGCTTCTCCGTGCTGGTGACACTTCACACGGGGCTAATAGCGTAGCCCGAGGTGGGAGCGTCTTAACTTTGTGAAGATTGGTTGTCAGTTAACGAAATGGCGCCTTAACTGCGCCACCTCGACCGTGCCGTAAGGAAAGGGAGGAAGGATGGAGTGAAATACGGAAGTGAGAAACAGGCACCATAGCAGAGGTCTGCAGATAAATTTCAACCAGCGGGGGTTCTTTAACGTACACTTACATCATAAATATAAACTAGGAAGTGCGCTGCAGCAGTCGTAAAGTAGGGGACGCCTGGACCGTACCGTGAAGGAACGGATCAAGGACGGAATTAAAGGGGCAAACATTAAAAAAAGAGAGAAAATTCGCACTGCCTGTCGCTACATTCCGCGTTTTACGTAACAGGCGTTAACAGTGTATTTTTTTCTTTGTGTGTGTGGCCAAGAGGGATCTGCGGACGGCACGTGTGGACCATTTTAGATAACTTTATATTTGTGTTTATTACGATTTGCACCCTAATGCCACTTTACATACTCGGCATTTCCGTACCTTGAAACGCCGTACTGTACGTGACCCAGGAGATTTCCGAAAACTGGTTCTAAATACTGCAAGATAACACCAATGCGATAAGCACACGGGGAAGGTAGTCGACTTCAGTGACTCAGTTGCAGATAACGCTTACCTGCCTTATTAAAGTACTAGTTGCGGACTGCATTTCAAACACACTTCAATGAGCAGTCCATTAGCAAGTGTTCTGCCCATGAATATATACGATGACTATAAAGATTAGGCCCTTAAAGCAGCCCTCCCCCATCCTTCTTTACTATTAGCCGCGAGTAGCATGGCCGTTAACGTTTGCAGCAATTTTCTCGGAGAGCTAGAAAGGAGGAGCTACTAGATAAAGGTCAGTTACGGTCTACGCGGTTGCTGATAAGTTTCGAAAAAGTTAGCGGTGGCTGAATCTGTGCAATGCCTTGCGGTGCACGCGGAATTCTAACTGACCACCTACTCGAAACTTTTCTGCACGGTATGCGGTGGAGCGGTCGGTTAAAACTGGTTCGGTTATTCTCCACGACGGGCCATGCAGCTTGGCCTGGGTTATTGTGCCCGCTTTATCAATGAAAACGAGAAAAGGAAGACGGGGATAACGGTGGAAAAACGCGGCCCCTATCGTTCATAATCGCCGTATTTCGAAATAGCGCCACAAACACGTGATGCCACAGGCAACCCTACTCCGCCCTTCAGATGAAAAGAAAACTTTGCCAGAGTTCTGAATTGTCCACGACATCGAAAGACGCAGGAGCGATGAAACTAGATTCCGGGAAAAAAAATGGGAGTCTCAAGACCCCGTGCAGAGCATTTTCTTAAACAAGCTGACCTTGTACGTCGAAAAAAAAATAGTGACTTCGAATATAGGTTAGGACACCAGGGCACAAAGAAACGGCACAAACGCAGCTGTATTTTTTCATATATAATCTCCTCGATAATTTTCATCTCAGAGGAATAATGGGTTGCCGGCTTCTTCCTGGTTTGTCAGCAGTCGAGCTTCGATGACGTCGGGTACCACCGAAGTGCGCGTGTGGCGATTTCCTTTGTCAAGAACCTGTTTGCTGCCCACGAAGGGAAGGTTTTGCGAAGCTTAGGAAGCAGAAACAAAGTCGCATTGTAATGTGCCCTCGGATTCAAGCAGCGGAGAGAAGCGTGAAGCTGCATCGTGCACCTGGCGGCTTCAGTGCACCTGGTGACTGAAGGAGACCTGATGTTTAAAAACATAATAAATCGTGGGCATGCACGCAGCTCAACAGGCTGCGGCGATGGCCAACTTGTCTCAGGCACGGGCGCCTGGGACAAGCGGTGGTTCGAATCCTGTTCAGGTGCACGTTAAAGATCCCCAGGTGGTCGAAATTATTCCGGAGCCCTCCACTACGGCACCCCTCTCTTCCTTTCTTCTCTCACTCCCTCCTTTATCCCTTCCCTTACGGCGCGGTTCAGGTGCCCGCCGATATACGAGACAGATACTGCGCCATTTACCCCAAAAACCTATTAATATTATTATTATTATAAGTTTTCTTCAGCTGAGTACCGTTGCCATGACAACGATACGACGTTCCAGTTGGTTTTCACTGCTACGGAAGGAATTGGCGCTGACGTCTGGACTGGCTGTAAAATGGTATATTTGGAAGCTTCCCACCCCTGGCCTCCAAGGCTGCTATGAATCTAAGCTACACATAAAAAAATAGGACTAACTGCAAGAATTAGTCCATGTGACGAACGTGGAGCGGCTGGCATCCATCTGTATGTACTCTCAGCAGGAGTAATGGTTGGTATTTTGAGGGACTAATGGATGTGGCAGCGCAGTTGCAAGCAAAGGACTAGTCCATGTGGTACTTTTAGAGCTTTTTGGCCTCAAGTGTACCACAACGCGCTACTTGGACATATCTATGCACAACTGAAATCCTACCTACAGCAGCACAGTCCTCCCAACTTCACGTCTTTCTGGATTGAGTCCCCAGTCACCAAAGCACAGAGGGGAAGGAACGGAATCGTGCCCTCGCTAGTGAAACGAACTCAAGCAAGCCTTTACCTTTGCCGGAAGATTACAACCCCAAGGACAAGCGGACCGTGCAGCACCAAAACAAGACAAATACTAGAACTACGTCACTCTCACCATCGTCTTGCTTTCCCTTCCCCTCATCTGACTTGCCGTGAGCATAGTTAGATCACACGCTTGCGAAGGAATTCCTAAAATTGTGACCTATGCAATAACCACATACTCAGTCACCCTGGCCACCCCTGCTGTCAAGTTTGTGTAGCCTACACTGACAATACTCGTAGGCACTTGCTTCGATCTATGCGCCACCAAATTAGCCCAGCACTCCTGTCCTCTTAGAGAAGCGGGCAGAACCCACAAGCCTGGAAGAGCTGTACAAGCGCTTTCAGCTGCCCCGCTTCTTATCACCAGATGCACGGCACTCAACATCCAAAATTACAGTGATAATTTTGAGTGCTTGGCATACCTTATTGATTTTCTATGGAGTCCAGTATTAGTCGGTTTGAACACAGAAACCATTCTGCAAGTCATATATGACAGCGCATAGGAAGAGTAGGCCATCGATATCAATATGTTGCTGCAGCGTCTGATAGGAGCCTTTATATTTTTTTTACAATTACAAGCAAAAAAAAAAACGCCAGTGAATTATACGTTGTCCGCCACTGGCGGCCGCAAGATGGCTCCAGCTGATGACGCCCAGGAAAGCTGTGCCTGCTTATCGGTGTTTCGACTTGGGCAGCTCCGAGGGTAATGATGTACATCACCGAAAAACGAATCGTCAGTGCGGCTCGTTGACGCTTCTTGTGTATAAGTGTACGCTATACGCCGTTTGGGCAACGCGCAAAGGGCAACGATTTCGTGAAATATGAATACCACAACTGTCGCACTTCGAGACTCGACACATTTTTTCGAGTGCGCTTTCGTGGCTTCTCTCGCGTCCTAGTTTCTTTCGAGAATATTCTAGCAGGCTGGCTAGTGCTTAGTTTGCCGTACTCTGAGCTAATAAATGCAAAGACAACATAAAACAAAAGAGACGAGACTGCGCTTTCTTTCCACATTACCTTCTACGTCACATCGTGCGCAAGTGCTTGCGTGTCACCCCACTCGGCCGCACGACGCTCGACAATGGGTCGATCGGTTTCCCCACGCCAGTGTTAGAAGTCACGCGGGGGCTTGTTATTGTCCTGTTTTCCACCCTGCGCTTCTTTTGGTGTAATAATATTTATTATCCCTTTTGTGTCAGGCAGGTACGACGCAGTGTGGAAGTCGTGTCGACCCTGTGCGCATCCCTGATGCTACTACCAAGAATACGTGCACAAAAAGGAGGCACAAATCAACAGCTTTTTTCAAGCGTTGAAATTCGTTTAAAGAGAACATTTTCACACACCTGTGCACCATGATCTCAAGAAACGTTGTAGAAATGTCTGTAGCCGTTATGACGGTATCTGTTAGGGTCACATTATCTGAAAAGAGACCGTTCTTGCTATATTAGTGCGCCCTGGATTTAGTAACGACTAGCTATCGAGGGGCGTTACCGTGATGGATGCCAGCAGTATTAGCGAGAAGGGAGAGAAGATGTGTATGGTAAGCTTCGTTTCGTTTATGGGGGTTTAACGTCCCAAGGTGACTCAGGGTATGAGGGACGCCGTAGTGAAGGGCTCCGGAGATTTCGACCGCCTGGGGTTCTTTAACGTGCACTGACAGCGCACAGTACACGGGTCTGTCGAATTTCGCCTACGTCGAAATTCGACCGCTGCAGCCGGGATCGCACCTGCGTCCAGCCGCCGCCGTGGCAGAGTGGTTATGGCGCTCGGCTGCTGGCCCGAAAGACGCGGGTTCGATCCCGGCCGCGGCGGTCGAATTTCGATGGAGGCGAAATTCTAGAGGCCCGTGTACTGTGCGATGTCAGTGCACGTAAAAGAACCCCAGGTAATCGAAATTTCCGTAGCCCTTCATTCACTACGGCGTCCCTCATACCCTGAGTCGCTTGGGGACGTTAAACCCCCATAAACCAAACCAAACCGAACCTGCGTCTTTCGCGTTACCAGCTGAGCGTCATTACCACGGAGCCACCACGGCGGCTCCGTGTATGGTAAGGCGGCAGCTGTTTTTGCTCCATAGCGTTATTGTATTAACAGAGTGCTTCGCGTCTGTAAATGGGTTCGCGTATGTTTCGCTCCTGCAAGTGAATATTGAGAAGAAGGGTTCCGGAATGCCAGGGGTAGGACTTGAATTGTTGCCGGGAAATGGGAGCTCTGGTGAGTGACGTATACGGTCACGTGATCCTGGGAAGCGATTGAATAGCGTTTTCATAGAGTGTGGGAAAACGTTCCAACTATCACTCTCACTTTACCTCTTTGGAGGAATGCCAAATATGCAGGAGTTTTTTTTTGTCTGTCTAGCGGACGTCCTGCTTGCACTGAATGTGAATGCACCCGCAGTCCGAGGTGAGTCACCACGTATGGGGGAGTTTAGGTGCGGTAACTGGGCAATTCATTCATTCATTAATTCATTCATTAAACGGCTACGTGAGCTTTTGACAAACGTGCAAGGCCAGGCAAGGCTTGGCGAACTTCGCTGACAGCGACAAAGTGACAGGATTGCTATATGTACCGCCCGTTTCGTACTGTGTGCAAAAATTGGAAATTGGATTTTGGGGAAAGGAAATGGCGCAGTAATTGTCTCACATATCGGTGGACACCCGAACCGCGCCTTAAGAGAAGGGATAAAGGAGGGAGTGAAAGAAGAAAGGAAGAAAGAGGTGCAGTAGTGGAGGGCTCCGGAATAATTACGACCACCTGGGGATCTTTAACGTGCAATGACATCGCACATCACATGGGCGCCTTTGCGTTTCGCCTGTATTCGCTTTCTGAGTACTTGTGAAGTTGGCGCTGTTTTGCGCCGCGATGAACTACCGAATAGCTCGAGATGTGTTATTCACGCATTGCATGCAGGAAATTTTCCCACGATATGTTTTTTTTTTGCAGGACATCGTGCGGTGTTATTACAGCGAAAGCTCTTTACGGAGCCCTCCCAGGAAGACTCACAGCCACAGCGTAGCCGGTCAACACATGGCCAACACCACGCCTACGAAAAATTTCTATGGACAGTTTATGGACACTCTATAGACCTTTGGGCAATAAAGTTTACAGACTTTCTATAAAGAAATCCTATTGACTAGCCTACAATACAAATCCAATTCAGAATATATAGATTTATGGCGATAATACCCATAAGAAGTCAATAGAGTCTGTAAGAAGTCTATTAACAGTCTATAGACCATATTTACAAGGGCTGGTCAGGTGGCGGTCACTAATTCAAGGTCACGCGAGTTTCACGTGACAGCCATGTGACCAGCGCCACCCATGTCACCACGCACCTTTTGCAATCCTTGTTGTAGCCCAGGTTGCAGCAAAATTTGCTGGTTTTAGATCCTATACCTAGTTGTTGGGCATCAGCAAAAGACATGTAGTATCACTGCGACAGCTTTAGCTGAGTTCAGAGCGCTACGCCGCAGAGCGTAAGCAATTGATAATTTATGCCATGTTTTCCTAAAAGTAAGTTGAGATTTCTTATTATTTGGAACGTGTTTAATGTGCTCAAACCAGGAATATTTTTCTTCTCTACACCATATTTCACTAAATAAGAAAAGATAGCCATGGCGTTCTCGCCAAGACGGATTGAGTTTTAACCCCTGACTTTACTAAAATGACATATATGATCCCTCAATGAAGTGAAATTCTCCTCATGTGAAAATGAAACGCGATTCTTAATAAAAGCATCTGCTCTTCATTATTTCACATTCTATTCGATATTCGAACCTATTTAGTTTTTTTTCGATTCCGAGTCGAAAATTTTCATTCAAAATTAGTTATTAGTAGGTGGTAGAAGTAGCGAAGGCCAAATGCAGGCTAAAAAATTAGGCTGTGGGTTAGCGCAGCTAATCCAGGATATACAAAGCGAAAGCTGTCGGCGTTAATTGTGTTCATTGGCGTTGGCGTTGACAACGTTCTAGACTCCGATGATCATGAGGAAAGGAAGGACACATAACTGGCTCCCTGGGTCAGTAGAGGCCTCAATCGCGCCTTGAGGTACGTTGCAGTGGTGAGAGAGAGAGAGAGAGAGAGAAAGAGAGAGAGAGAGAGAGAGAGAGAGAGATGTGGGCTGCATGAAATTGGTTTTTGGGGAGAGGAAATGGCGCAATAAACTGTCTCACGTATCTCTGTGCACACCCGAACCGCGCCGTAAGGAGGGCATAATAAT
This sequence comes from Amblyomma americanum, assembly GCA_030143305.2. NCBI lineage: Eukaryota > Metazoa > Arthropoda > Arachnida > Ixodida > Ixodidae > Amblyomma > Amblyomma americanum. The sequence goes on from JARKHS020027066.1 coordinate 73,371, forward strand.
AATAATTGGTTTTGGGGGAAAGGAAATGGCGCAGTATCTGTCTCATATATCGTTGGACACCTGAACCGCGCCGTAAGGGAAGGGATAAAGGAGGGAGTGAAAGAAGAAAGGATAATAGGTTCCGTAGTGGAGGGCTCCGGAATAATTTCGACCACCTGCGGATGCTAAAAAGGCAACCCTAAGTTGGTGGGAAATGGAATCTCCCCCTTTTAATATCTTTTTGTTCTTTTCATTTTGGGAAAATATTTTTTTTTATTTTTTATCATTTGCCCCTAAGGAACACCTGCATCCAGGTTAAGGGATCGCTTGTTTTTAGATTGCCATCGATTCTCTCTTTGTTATTTTCTTCCTGGTTCCCCACCCCCCTAGTTGTTTGCACTCGTACTTAGGCTACTTTAGTACCTCGCGCATACTTTATAAAAGCTGCGTGTTTCAAATGCTGTAGCACACCCGAAAAAAAGGCACATAATATATATATATATATATATATATATATATATATATATATATATATATATATATATATATATATATACACTCGATAGACACTATATAGACACTCGAAAAAGGCTGGTCCTCCAGCCGAAAGGTCGTGAATTAAATCCTGTTATGTTTCTTCAATTTTTGGTGATTATATATATATATATATACCAAAAGTGATTTCAGGCAGCTGATTGGTCAATATAATATAAAATCACCAAAAATTGAAAAACATAACAGGGTTTAATTCACGACGTTTCAGCTGCAGGACCAGCCTTTTTCGAGTGTGCTACAGCATTTGAAACACGCAGCTTTTATAGAGCGTACGCGAGGTACGAAATTAGAGCAGAGCATGAGTTCGAACAACAAGGGGGGGGGGGGGGGGGGAAGAGACCAGGAAGAAAAAAAAATTACAAAAGAAGAGAGAGAATCAGTGACAATCTAAGAAGGCGATCTCCTAACCTGAATGCAGGTGTTCCCAATGGGGCGAACCATAAAAATTAAGAAAGAATAAACATTTTTTAAAATGAAAAAGAATAAAAAGATCAAAATAATAAAAATAAATAAAAAAGGGAGAGATTCTTTTCCCACCACCTCAGGGCTGCCTTGGAAAGGCCCTCGAGGTGTCGCTCTTCACCGCATTTTGGTGGCAAAAGTGAGGGGCTTGACCCCTGTACAAGGAGGAGGCAATATATAATTGGCTTTTGGGGGAAAGGAAATGGCGCAGTATCTGTCTCATATATCGTTGGACACCTGAACCGCGCCGTAAGGGAAGGGATAAAGGAGGGAGTGAAAGAAGAGAGGAACAATGAGGTCCCGTAGTGGAGGGCTCCGGAATAATTTCGACCACCTGGGGATCTTTAACGTGCACTGACATCGCACAGCACACGGGCGCCTTAGCGTTTTTCCTCCATAAAAACGCAGCCGCCGCGGTCGGGTTCGAACCCGGGAACTCCGGATCAGTCACATTCCAGAGAAACTGGCAGGGGGGGAGGTAGTAAAGAGGGATGCAAACGAGGCCTCTAAAAAAGAAAAAAAACAGTGAAAAAAAGGAAAGAAGTGCCATTGTACAAGACTTGGAAATATGCATTCAGAGAAGGGTGGTGGCAACACGAGAGAATACAAAATAGGACATCAAAATACAAGTTCCTAATCAATCCTTATACGGGCACCCCGTACACACACATACACATACAGAAAAAAGACGAGGCTAACAATGAATCCAACACCACAAACGAAATGCAATGAGTCGCAAGTACAATCTACCGCAAGACAAATGACCATTCCTGGTAAAAAATGTAATGGTCACTGTAATGGTCACCACGGCAGTTCATCAATGTATGAAGCGAAGACCGACATGACGCGCAAAAAAATGAGGGGGGATAACAGTACATGGGTGACAATATAATACAATGCGCGACAGTACATTAATAGAATAAATAAAAAAGGGAAAAGAAACTAGCAGTAACTGCGGGAAAATGCAAGTGAAAAAAGGTAAACACGTCGGAAGCTATGCTTGTTATGCATGCTGCCGCCCGTTCTATGAGTCTGGGATAATTATTTGTTACATCTATTGAGTGTGTAAGCATAATAGCCGGCCTACTATTTCGTTAATGCCGCTCGACACTGTGTTAAATTTGTGATTCAGGTAAGATTCACAGCTCTCGCGGTCATAATTTGTTTTGAACCTCGATTGGAGTACAATAGCTGCAAAGTTATCGAATGGGTGCACAAGGTTGTTGATGTGTTTCTAAAGTGGGAGATTTGGCTGTGTCCGCACATGTGGTCTGTATATATATATATATATATATATATATATATATATATATATATATATATATATATATATATATATATATATATACGTATGAAGGAAGCTAACGGTCCCCAAAACCAAGGAAGGTGCATAGAGAAATGTTTCTATATATATATATATATATATATATATATATATATATATATGCAAAGTTGAAAACAATTCATTTAGCTATATATATATATATATATATATATATATATATATATATATATATATATATATATATCCGGGTGGATGGATAGACAATGATTGCCACTACAAATTAAAAAGAAACATTCCTCTATGCACCTCTTCATACTTGTATATATATATATATATATATATATATATATATATATATATATATATATATATATATATATATATATATATATATATATATATATATATATATATATATATACGTATCTGTGTGTGTGTGTGTGTGTGTGTGTGTGTGTGTGTGTGTTCGGTCGGTCAGGCAGGCAGGCAGGGTAGGTGTGTAGATGTCGTAGGGTAGCTGCTCTTCAGCTCACGATAGCGCACAACTGCGTTAAACGCTCACGGGAGCGGCGCGCGACCACGTATTTACGATGCGAGCTAGGGTTACCAGGTGCCGTAATGCCCCACTATGGGAGCACTCTTGCTTCTGCCGGGCACCCTATTGATGTTGCCAGGGGATAAAGATGTCAGACGCAGGGAGCCCAAGAGATGCCGGTAACAAACGCAAAGGAACAAGAAAGCGACTACGGATTTATTCGCGTGCAGTATGACTCAAAGGCGGACAGTGTAGAAGGAAAGGGAAAAGGACGCTGCGATGGGAAAGCCCAGCTGCGCGCGTTGCGGCACTGCGATGGTTCTATCGCGAGCGCTTGAAAAATCTGGCGCAAATTTATGCGCAGCGCTGCTCGCGGGCTGGCCAGCATCACGAGGCTGCCCCCACGTACGCAGCTTTTGGCGAGTAAACACAGCAGCTGCGGGGATGGCCGGGACGCTTTGTCCTGCCCCCAAAAGTTGCACGAGCCGAGAGAGTACATCGCGCCTTGTCTGGCCAGCAGACAACGGGCTGGCATTGTGCGCCGACGACTTGGATTGTCGTCGCGGAGAAGCTTTCGGCATTATAACGATATATGACTTCCATTCTCCTTGTTCCAGTTTCTTTTCCTGCAATAGCTGCTTTGTATATGCGTGCAGTTGCCATTGTTGTGTCCCAGATCTGTGGTCCAACAACGGGAGCGCTTCGACCGACTTTTCAGTTCGGTGCAGCGTGGCGTATGTGCGCAGCGCAAGGAGGTACGTTCGGATGCTCCTGCGCGCAAAAAGGGAAGTAGTCTCGCCCTTGGTACCCGCCGCGGTTTCTCAGTGGTTAGGGCGCTAGGCTACTGATTTGGAGTTCCCGGGTTCGAACCCGACCGCGGCGGCAGCGTTTTTATGGAGGCAAAACGCTGAGGCGTCTGTGTGCTGTGCGATGCCAGTGCACGTTAAAGATCCCCAGGTGGTCGAATTTATTCCGGAGCCCTCCACTACGGCACCCCTTTCTTCCTTTCTTCATTCGCTCCCTTCTTTATCCCTTCCCTTACGGCGCGGTTCAGGTGTCTGCCGATATATGAGACAGATACTGCGCCATTTCCTTTACCCCCAAAACCAATTATTATATCTCGCCTTTGGATACCTTAGAGGAAACCTATCTTAATCTAAGCAGATGCACGTGATATCGAAAACAAAAAGAACCCTGGCTATTCGTCATTCCAACTGCTAGGGAGCCACAATAGGTGCCCCTCTCTCCCACCTCTTCGCCGACTCCATCATGACGGCGCTCGATGTCAGGCTGTCCTGCACTCTTCGATGAAAAAGCTTGCTGGATGACATTTTTTTATGCCTGGGTTACGCTACTGCGTAGTATTCCTTCATGCAGTTCGTTTACCATCTTGTTACGCTCCCGTAGAGGTCTAAGCGTTCTTTGAGGCTGTCGCCTAATACACAGGTGCTGTTTTGCTATCCAGCTGAGCTTAGGTGTGTACTGATCATGTGGGCTCCCACTGAAACACTTGCGTTAATATCTCTATTAGGGACGTTGGCTCGTCTCACGACGGCGCAGTATCTGTCTCACGTATCGGCGGACACCTGAACCACGCTGTAAAGGAAGGGATAAAGGAGAGACTAAGAGAAGAAAGGAAGAAAGGGGTGCCGTAGCGGAGGGCTCCGGAATAATTTTGACCACCTGCGGATCTTTAACGTGCACTGGCATCGCACAGCACACGGGCGCCTTAGCGTTTCCCCTCCTTCGAAACGTAGGCACCCGCCGCGGTGGCTCAGTGGTTAGGGCGCTCGGCTACTGATCCGGAGTTCCCGGGTTCGAACCGACCGCGGCGGCTGCGTTTTTATGGGGGAAAAACGCTAAGGCGCAAGTGTGCTGTGCGATCTCAGTGCACGTTAAAGATCCCCAGGTGGTCGAAATTATTCCGGAGCCCTCCACTACGGCACCTATTTCTTCCTTTCTTCTTTCACTCCCTCCTTCCCTTACGGCGCGGTTCAGGTGTCCAACGATATATGAGACATACTGCGCCATTTCCTTTCCCCCAAAACCAATTATTATTATTATTAAACGTAGGCGCCGCGGTCGGGTTCGAACACGGGTACTCCGGATCAGTAGCCGAGCGCCCCAACCACTGAGCCACCGCTGCGGGTCGTTAAAGATCCCCAGGTGGTCGAAGTTACTCCGGAGCCCTCCACTACGGCACCTCTTTCTTCCGTTCTTTCATTCCCTTCTTTAACCCATTCTCTTACGGCGTGGTTCTGGTGTCTGCCGAGATGCGAGTCACATACTGCTCCATTTCCTTTCCCCCAAAAACAATTTTCATTTCATCTCCGGCAGAAATAAAAGGAAAGAATGCTGAGAGAAACGTATAATGCTAGACAGCAGAGGGACGCACACTGATGCGCGACTGGACGAACCAGGGCTCCGGCTTCCGCACAAGTGCACAGAACTGATGACGTAGGCGACGAGCATCTGTTTCCGTCGGCGGTGCAATGAAAGGTTGAGGCAAACAATAACCGCGATAAAGAAAGCAAACGTTGGCAACAATGTTGCCGCTGCTCGAGCAGTTTTCTGCACGTGTGGACAACGGGTTCGGTGTGACACGCGAACAGATGGAGACCGTCGGAGACCCGGCGGGTCTGCGGCGCCTTTCAGTAGCGTCCCGCGTGAGGCCTTGACGGATCCAAATCAGCGACGTCGCGCCTACGTATGCACTGCGATGACGAAGCGGGGGCGGAACAGCTGCCCTTTTTGATGCCGCTCGTCCGAGTGCATAGATCATCCACAAATGCCGCAGGTGCTTCACAACACAGCGAGCGAGGGGCCCGTGGCACCCGCGTGCCATGTTCGTGGCCTTTGAGGACACATGGAACACCGTTTCAATTTCACGAGAAATGCCTCAAATCTTGTTCTTAGATTTCCGGAAGTTCTTTTGTAGGCTCATGAGTTGTAAGCTAGGTGCCAACTCTCCCCCCCGCCTCCCCGCCCCCTAGGTTATCCCTTACAAAAATTTCTTTAACTGTCCATTGACTTCTGCCTATAAAGTCTATAAATTGTCTCTAGACAAACCTTAGAGAACAGTCTATAGGCAAAATCTGATCCCATGATTGTATATTAGCAAGCCTTTTTTCAAAGTCCACTGGAGAAAATATATAAAAAAGTACCATTGCCAAACAGTCCGAAAAAAAAGTGTTCAATAGTTTCTGGCTTCCGTCAAATAAAACAGTGTGCCCGCCTTTCCGGCTCCTGATTCTCTGTTGTCTAACTTTATGATTATCTTTGTTCTTGCTTCCCGGCGTCGCATTCTGATGCATTTTCTGAGGTGACAAGGAGGATTGCCACTAGGGCCGGGGCCCGAGTGAGCGGACGCGTCTCGTATCGACTCCGCCAATTTATGGCTCCAGCGCCCAGTTAAATCTTCCCAAGGACCCATCAAGACCCTCAACGGATCCAGGAAGGTACACGGACCTTAACCGTTACCATCCTTTTGGATGTGCCCGATGATTCACAGAACTGATCGGCCAGTGAAAACGTCTCCGCCAGCTGCGCCGCTGCGCTAAGCCTCGCCTCGTCGAGGCAAGCTTCGCCGGCGCGCTGCGTTCCTCACTCACCGGCAGCGCACCTACTCCAACAGCCATGGAGGTGTAAGTGCAGGGCGAAGACCTCCGACCCAGTGAGTGGACCCCGATACTCCGCGCGTACAAGGGTGGAATCTCAAGCGCGGAAACGCTGGCCATATCCCATCAAGCAGCGTCTGTTCCAGTTAAGCCTACGGCGTCCGCGTCCGCTACCCCTCCGACTTTCAAGCCTACATACAGGCCTCAACAAGAACAGCTGCGCGTGACGCATGCAGTCGCACTTCGAAGCAAACAAATTGCTTCACTCTTTCCCGGCACTATACGGGTCGTTTGACGACCAAGAGGAGGTCTCGCTTTGAAAAGAACCATGGCGCAGCCACTCCCTGCAAGTCAGCGCCGCTGGCCGTGACCTAGGGGATATTCATCTGAGGATCCACCCTACGAATAACACCTTCGCGGTCGCTACCCCGCACGAGAAAACCGCCCTTCACCTCGTCCAGCTCGAGGAAGTGGTTCTCCAAGAGACCGCTTACCCTGTCGCAGCCTACATTGCACCGCCGGCGGCTGCTGTGCGTGGAGTCATCTCGCAAGCCTACTGGGAGGAGACGCCGGAGCAGATGCTACGGGACCTCCAGACCCGTAACCCGTACGCTGATATCATTGCAGCGCGCAGAATGGGTAGGACTCATTCCGTACTGATCACCTTTGCGCACGGACCAGTCCCCCATACCATACGCTACATGAGTGTAGTGTACAGATGCACGCCGTACAAGGGAAGTCCAGACGCGTGCACGAACTGTCGTAGGCAGGGCCATAGGTATGACGTGTGCCCGCACCCCAAGACTGGTCTCTGCCCGCGGTGCGGAGACAAGCATGAACCGCAAGATGTGCCCTCCTGCATCCCGACCTGCATTCTCTGTGGAGGCCAGCACCTCACGGGCACCGACTTGTGCAAGGCAAGAAATCGCACCGCCAGACCACGCAACCCATCACCCCAGAAGACAATGCCCCCTAACAAGAACGACTTTCCTCCGCTGCAAACGACCCTCCCGTCTACTGCAACCTGGGCCTCCAAGCCTGCCGGGACGAACACCAGGACCTCCCAGGACCCGGACCTGAAGGCTCGCGGGAAGAGGTAAAGCAGCTCAGGGCAGCTCTCTCTACCGCCACCTCTGCTCTATCTCCCCATCCACCACCGCCATCCCCTTCACCCACCCAACTCCGCCCAACCTCCTCACCAAAAAAGGAGGCCTGATGAGAGCCCAGTGGAACCAATAGACCTAGACGTCAAATTTCAGGACTTCGCCCAAAACTTGGAAGCCAAGCTTACAGACCGCATCACTGCGCAGGTCACTGCACAGTGTCAGCTTATGATTGAAGCTACCATTGCCCCTCTACTGGATAGTGTCATCTCTAGCATCATGGCCAAGGTAGAGGAGCGCTCAACTCGCCTCACTCCTGGATTCTCAACGAACTATCCTCCCACAGCCCCACTCTCCACACCCCTCCTTCCCCTCACTACCCTACAACATGGCTCCTCCGACGGGCCATAATTCCTTACAGATTATTCAGTGCAATTGCGGGGGCTTTCGGCGAAAGCGCGATCCTCTGCATGAAGCGATAGCAATTGCCTACAATCAAACCCAACCCCATCCTCTAACTCACCGTCTTCCCTCGGGCTCTACGCCTGAAGAGGCAGAGGGGATCGCCCTGGCCCTTGCACATTTGGACGCCCAATACATCTTCAGCGACTCCAAAACGACTCTGTCCAACTTAGCCAGGGGCAGGATTCATGCAAACCCCTGCCTGGCAATTGTTGAACACCCCTACCCAAACTTTACCGCGCAGGGTAGAGCTCCAGTGGGTGCCGGCTCACTTTGGGAACCCTGGAAACGAGACTGCCGATAAATTGGCCCGGGGTTTGATTTGCCGGCCACAGGACAGTCTCGATCCAGGATTCTCGAGGGAGCGGGCGCACACCTTTGCGGAGCTCACGCCAAATACCCCGTTTGGACCGTCGGACATACTCCTCTCCTCACCCCTCTATTACGCGCTCCCAACAGATCGTCTTCAGACGCCTCCAGACCCGCTCTCTGTCATCCCCTCAGCTGTTATCCCACTACGGTGGCACATCCCCCGCATGCTCCCTATGCGGTGACCCTCACGCCACACTCTCCCACATCCTTTTCGGCTGCCCTAGAGTCACTAAATAAAGACTTAGAGTACCGGCACTCTTTTCTCCTATTGTTCTGTGCCGCCGCCATGATCATTGGTCAGTTTGCATCACGTGATATTTGTTTACACTGCGACGGTTCATGGGGGCTGCCATTTTGTGGCTTATGCGTTTTCAGTCGGGCAACTGTGGTAGTCCTAGTGCTGCGACGCTGCGAGTGCTGCCGGTGACCGACTCAGTGACCAGGGATTCCGCGCCTCGCAGCATTTCAGCTCCGCACGACGAAAGCATAAACTGAAGGCAACAGCTGTACCATTTGCATCTGAGCGGCTCCATGCCGTACGGCTACGATCCCCGCCGCAGCGCAGGGTGGCTAACAGCGTTGTTTACAAAATGGCCGGGCCAAAGTTAGCGGCGAGGTCGCCGAAGCGGCAATCTGGCAACAATGATAAACAACAAAATGGCCGCCCCTGCTTACCACCGTGCTGCAGTGACGGTACTCTAAGTCTTTATTTAGTGATTCTAGGCTGCCCTGCTGACCCTCCCCGGCTTTTTTTTTTCTCGCGTCGTAGAAAAGCCGGCTTCGGTGGCGTTGTTACGACAAAATCCTGATTGGTCGATAGCGTCATGACACCAAAGCCACGTGACCTCTCGCGGGAAATTCAAACCCGGTGCGCTCACGTGAAACCTGACCGCACATGTGGAATGAAGGTGCTTAAAACAAGACATGTAATGCGAATTAAACGTCGCGCATGTTCGAATCATTGAGCTTAATAGAGAAATTCATTTCGTTTAAAGATAAATTTCAACAGTTCTACACGGGATTCGAGCCCACGACTCTTCGGTTGCCAGCTAGACACGCAGCCGAATAAGCAACGCCAAGGAATACTGCGGCCTGGGAACAAGTGGGAGTTTGTATGTAGGCGACGTGGTTTTTCACGCAAAGTGGTATCTTACAACTGTATGCTAATGAGTATGTATGTAATTACAGAGCGCCTCAGGCCGCTATCACGTTATTCAAATAAGGCGGAGCTTAACTGCGACCCCAATTTCTATACTCATGTCTTATGTATCATTACAGAAATGAAAACCTGCAACAAAAAATACACTGTCTGTACTCTAAAAGAGCAATGTTAACGTTAACAAAAAAGTGAACTTTCTCTGCAAAACAAAGAATTCACTGCGGAACTTCTCAGTTCACTCGGGAAAAAAGATTCTTTTTTTTTTGTGGTTAGAAGCGTTACTCGCAAGAGTTTAACCTTTCAATTGCCGTCGACCTAACCGCGGCGCCAGTACTGTTTCCAATTCTGAAGTGTGCAAGCCATGCCCCACCACTTAACAGCGGCCCGATTCGTATCACACCATAAATGCAGACCCGACGAGACACGCGACTATTAGATAGTAACGGTAATGAAACAGCGGTTAGCCTAAATGCTTCCCTTCAGCTCCACGCTCACTTGCCGCCATTCTTTCCGCCTCTCCGCGGCCGCTTCTTCTCATGATAAAAAACAAACAAACAACAACAAACAATTGAAGGCAAGACTTGGCGGCGCTAAGAAAAGCCGAGCCGATATCAAAATGCGCATCTGACTGGCGACCTCTACACGCCCTTCCCACGGGGCACCCGAAGTCCCCCAGGCCGGTCCACCACATCAAACTCAATTAGCGCAGCCTCCGACGGCGGTAAGTCACGCGGCCATTACTGGACCATGGCGGTCATTACCGGACCATCGCCCGGCGCCACAGGAGGGCGCTACGCAACTACGGGCCTTCGCCGCCGCGGTTCGTCCGGGGTGGTCCCGGGTCACGACCCCAAGGACGACCCCTCCGCGGCGCTGGGAGCCAGCCCAGGGAAGAGGAATAGTGGAAGAAGAAAGGGAGGGAGGGGGGGGGGGGCAGTAGAGGGGCGGCCACGCTTCTTTGCGTGCATAATGTGCCGTGAAGCGTCCTGAAAGGCTGGGCAAACTTCTTACGCACCTTTTTATCGTGCCGCAAGTCCTCGGTTTCTTTGTTTATTTATTTATTTGACCGCGCATTGCATATATTCAGTCAAATGGAGGGTCATTTATTTTTCTGTAATGTCACTGTTTTATACTTCTTTTACTTTTTTAATGCCCTCTCCCTCTCTCTCTCTCTCTATTCGATTAACGCTATTAAAGAACCGGAGCCTCGTGCGTTGGCGAATGCCGGGTGGTAAACGACCGCATTAACGGAGCGGTCACTCCAAACAAGTGCCGTCACCATCGCCGTGAAGCTTGCAGCGCGGTATAATGCACCCGGAAGTGTGTGCATATAAGCATGGAATAGCAACTAGACCCAAAGTGGGCATGCACCACGCCCACTCGTTGCCTACTCTTCATTGTCGTCGTCGTTCAGGCAAAGGCTGCACTTACAGAAGGGTTGAAATATGGGCCAGTTGGTACATTGTAAATTGACAATAACCAGTCACAAAAGACAAGGGACACGAGTAAGGAGTGTTCACGCCACAACGACTGTACTGGACTGGAGAAATCTTGGAAGCGTACCATATCAGTTTGTCAGGCCATGATTGCATTGGCACAACCTCGGTGCGCTTACTCGAGAAAGAATTCGCTTTTTTAGGGCGGTCCCGGTGGATGTGATATCTTGTGTGCCCTATGCGTTGTGATTTGTGATGCGGCTGTTGGGCGTGCGACCCGCCGCGGTGGCTCAGTGGTTAGGGCGCTCGACTACTGATCCGGAGTTCCCGGGTTCGAACCCGACCGCGGCGGCTGCGTTTTTATGGAGGCAAAACGCTAAGGCGCCCGTGTGCTGTGCGATGTCAGTGCACGTTAAAGATCCCCAGGTGGTCGAAATTATTCCGGAGCCCTCCACTACGGCACCTCTTCTCCCTTTCTTCTTTCACTCCCTCCTTTATCCCTTCCCTTACGGCGCGGTTCAGGTGTCCAACGATATATGAGACAGATACTGCGCCATTTCCTTTCCCCAAAAACCAATTATTATTATTATTATTATTATTATTATTATTATTATTATTATTATTGCGCGTGCTCTGCTGGCCTTGCTGGGACTATCATTTCTAATAAATCTCAGTTGATAGTCCAGTCATTCTAGCGTGAACACTCTTTCTTTTGTCCCTTGTCTTTAGTGACTGGATATTTTCAACTGTGCATAGTCATGGAAAAAAAGTGTGGCGGAAAAAACTGCACCATCTGCGTAATCAGGCAAAGAAGGTGAATGAAACGCATAGATGTATGAGGATGCATGCATACTGCATCCTCTGGAACCAATACGACCTGAGTGTATAGCGAGACAACGCAGAAATAAACCTTTTTTCGAGAGTCCAAATCCCGCAATCTTTCGTCCATGACTATATACATGCCTCAAAGAGAATCACAAAGCGTTTTCACTCTGTAGGCGCAAACAATACATAGAGAAAGCATAGAAAACAAAGGATATGAACACTTCAAATGAATCAGCCATGAAATCACTGCTCTTTTTTTAGCGGAGTTCGATTAATCGTACCCTTGTAGTGGGCTTCCACCATTTCTTGTGCCACCAAGTCACGGCAGTGGTCTGAATTTTACCGCCATGTAGGCCTCGCCTCACAGGTAGACAAGCGCATCGGTAAATGGGACATGCCCAACATTCTTGGACAAATATTTTTAATATTGAAAAATTATACTGTACTGTTATGAAAATATTGAAAGTAATGGTCAATTCTTGCGATGTGTAGCAAAATCTTTCTTTTGAAGTTTTTCCATCGCTCGCATCGAGCATTTAAGACTGCCATAGAGGACCAGCGGGGAACGCTTTTGACGATAATAATAATAATAATAATAATTGGTTTTTGGGAAATGAAATGGCGCAGTATCTGTCTCATATATAGTTGGACACCTGAACCACGCCGTAAGGGAAGGGATAAAGGAGGGAAGGAAAGAAGAAAGAGGCGCCGTAGTGGAGGGCTCCGGAATAATTTCGACCACCTGGGGATCTTTAACGTGCACTGACATCGCACAGCACACGGGCGCCTTAGCGTTTTTCCTCCATAAAAACGCAGCCGCCGCGGTCGGGTTCGAACCCGGGAACTCCGGATCAGTAGTCGAGCGCCCTAACCACTGAGCCACCGCGGCGGGGCTTTTAACGATAGCAAAAAAGTTAATCCTAAAAAAAAATGCAAGCCTGCCGACGGGAGATCTGCGGGTATATAGATTGTTATAGTGAAATATTACAATAAATAAAAAAATTCCGTTCATAAACTCGTTCCCGTTCTAAAATGACTTTGTCCAGAATTGCTGGGTATGTTCGTTCCTGATGAAGATTTCATTGTAACGAAGCACCGCCAACTTGGCCAAGGAGGGCCATGGCCAACATGATTGGTCTGCACCACGCTTGGTCAAGGACCCATTTTTCCCAGGCATTTCACGGCACAGAAGCCGAGCAATAGGCCAGGGTAAAATTTGACCGGTCGTCAGCTGTGGAACAAAAAAAAAGTGAACTGCAGGCTCGGCTGCTCTATTATTGCTACAGTGCAATTGTTAGGGTGGTTTGTATGTCTATGCGCCTTCGTTCTAGCATAGGCATTGTCATTAGCGCCTGAAAGCCGGTGGGTACCAGGGTGCACCGGTGATTAGACCCTGTCATCATCATCATCAAAATCATCATCATAAACAGCCTGACCACGCCCACTGCAGGGCAAGGACCTCTCCTATGTCTCTCCCATTAACACTGTCCTTTGCCAGCTGCGGCCACCGTATCCCCGCAAACTTCTTAATCCCATCCGCCCACCTAACTTTCTGCCGCCCCCTGCTACGCTTGACTTCTCTTGGAATCCACTCCGTTACACTTAAGGACCAGCAGTTATGTTGCCTATCGCATCGCATACCCTGCCCAAGGCTATTTCTTCCTCCTGATTTCGACTTGGATGTCATTAACCCAGGTTTATTCCCGCACCCACTCTGCCCGCTTCCATTATCTTAACGTTACATCTATAATTTTTCTTTTCGTGGCTCGCAGCGTTGTCCTTAACTTAATCTGAACCCTTCTCGTTAACCTCCACGTTTCTGCCCCGTAGGTGAGTACCGGTAAGATAAAGCTGTTGTACACTTTTATCTTGAGAGAAATTGGTAAACTGCCACTCATGATCTGCGAGAACCTGCCATATGCGCTCCACTCCATTCTTATCCTTCTAGTTATTTCCCTCCCATGATCCGGATTAGCTGTGACTACCTGCGCTAAGTAGACGTACGTATCACTTTGCCACTTCCAGGCTCTCGCTGCCAATTGTGAACTGTTGTTCCCTTGCTAGGCTGTTGAACATTACCTTGGTTTTCTGCATGTTACTTTTTAGACCCACCCTACTGCTCTGCCTGTCTAACTCATTAATCGTGATTTGCAGTTCACCTCCTGAGTGACTCAGTAAGGCAATTACATCAGCCAATCGCAGATTATTTAGGTATACTCCATTAACTCTTATCCCCAACTGTTCCCAATCCAGGCCTCGGAACACCTCCTGCAAACAGGCGGTGAATAGCACTGGAATAGCGGCGTTCTGACGCCGACTCAGAACGAAGCAACACTTCGGACATCTGTAGTGAACAGGGCCAAAACAAGTGTTTCTAGAACATCCAAGTTAATATCTTTAAATTGTAGGTTCTTATTTTAAGGAAGTTCACGGAAGGCCATCGGCATGCTCTGTGCAAACAGATAAAACCTCTTTCACTTTATGAATCACGGTGTGGTTATTGCACTTTATAACAAGTCGTGAGCATGTCTACAATTCCCGGAAAATATTTTTTTCCCAATAGGAGGCTGTAAATACTGGTTAGTAAAGGATAAAAAGATCTTGCGCATATAAATGTGTGCACATAAAGTGATAGAAGCCCTTTTTTTTGTTGACCCTAGTTCAAGTTTCATCCCCACATGCCCCTCTGGTTTAGAGAAATCTGGTTTTTCAGTTCATATTATTCCATGCTTTAAGGACAGGCTTCTATGGCGGCCTTTGAAGTGGAATAAATGCACTGTCCTTTTTCAAGAGCCTTTAGGTTTGTCCTTGCTTTGAGCCCAGCACCGTGGCTAATTCTTCCCCAAACGGAGTACACACATCATTCCTGCATCGAGCTATTGATCAGTTCAGCCTCGCCACGAAAACTACTAGCCGTCCTTAGCTCCGTTATTAGGATATGCAACTCTGGATATGCGGTGGTTCCGGGTTCGAGGCATGGACCGGGACAAAATTTTCGTTAACTGCGAATATTCCGAGAAATCTATGCAGTTCTTTTTTGTATCCGTAAGGTTATGCTGTGAAGACGTTATTGAGCAATCACTTTCTTGAGCTTTAGCTGTTGAGACTCAAGGTATAGAACAATAATTACCTGGAACGAAATGGCGCAACTAAAAGAAGCATTCTACTCGTGTAACTATCAACAGCGTCCCTCTATGCTGTCATCTGCTCGAAGATTTTCACTATGCTCTTAGAGGGATACAAAATGAAGGGACACGAGTTGTTCACTAAAACTTCAGTTGGTGCGGCACATGATCGAAGACTGCTCATAAATAAAAATTATGTGGCAGAAAAACGCGGGTGCTAGTGTGGCACTGGAAGTTGCACTAATGATCAGATGACATCATTCGCACCATTATCATCGCCAGCTCCAGAAGAGCTTCTCCCGTAGGCCTCCAATATTAGCTTTGACCTCCAAGCAGCAGAACTAGTTGTATCAAGCCAATGAAGATCAAATTTGTAGAGGAATCATACCCAGCAATTCTGGACAAAATCAGCTTTGAGTTGGAAACCGTTTATGCGACCAATTTTTTCATGTAATGTAAGATTTCACTATAACAATCAATATATCCGCAGGTCACCCGACGGCACTCTTGTATTTTTTTTATTGACGTTTTTGCTACCGTCCAAACAGTTCCCCATTGGTTTCTTATGACAGTCTTAACTGTTCGATGCGATCGCTGGAAACACTTAAAAAGAAAAATTTTGCTACGTACCAGAATAATGAACCATTACCTTCAATATTTCCACAATAGCATCTTACTATTTTTCAAAATTTTTGCCTGAGAAAGCTGGACTGGAGACAACCAGAATCGTCCAAGATATCTAAAATAATCGGACTTCCTTTTTATGTCATTCCTCACGGGTCAGCTGGCAATAGAGGGGCAGGAGAGATGAACCTGCTCCAACGGCCTATTCTCGTCGTCTTTGCCGCGTAATTTAAGGGAAAATAATTGAAATTAATAAGCAAACAAATGGAAACCATATTACGCAGGTCAAATCGCGAATAGGGCCAATGTTCTTCTGGGTACGCCCGTAATCGCAGACTTAAGCACTCGGAGTACTTGATATGCTGCTTGTCGGTGGAGGGTTCGTTGCGTGTGGTGAGGACGAAGGTTTGATGTATTCAAATTTAATATAGCAGGTGTTTCAGGGAGAACTAAGTAATTTTTGAAAAATGGGCTTTTTGGGGTAAATATATGGCTTTTTTCAGCATAGTATTACCAGCTGTTGTCGGACTCCGGAAAGCCACTAAATTGTCTTAAGTGGTAAGCTGCTTAACTAATTTCTGATAATTGGTTTGGTTTGGTTTGGTTTATTTCGGTAAATTTAACGTCCCAAAAGGCTCGGGCTACAAATCTCTATTTGCCACTGGGCACCTAACTCAAATAGTTAAAAAGTTAATTATTAAAAGTTAGTTAACCATCTAACTACTTTAAACAATTAACCGGTTTTCTGGCGTCTGCCGACACTGGTAATACTGTGCTGAAAAAGCCGTATTTTAACTCAGAAAACCTATTTTTGAGAATTACTTAGTCTTCCCTGAAACACCTGCATGGTTTGCTTCTCATTCGAATAGTAGAGTCCTTACGGCTTCTCTATTGGTCACAACGTTCTGGGAAGGTGAAGACAAGTGTTCTCCTCACCATACAGAGATTTAGAGCTTGAGGGCTGGCACAATATATAGCTTCAATATACAACTGAGAAGCAAACCGTCTAGCCTGGTTACTTTTCACATAGACTGTACGTTTGAATTAGAAGCAGAGTAATGCGGAGAGCCCGGATAAAGTATTTGTCACAAGCCTGCGTTTCTGTCGCCTTTTTACACTTGTGATTTGTATATCCTGCGGCTCGTATTATGGCCTTGATCCTTCGCTCAAACCAATACATTAGCATTATTGAAAAGAAATTAAAGACTTTAAACTTGCATTTAATAATAATAATAATTGGTTTTGGGGCGAAAGGAAATGGCGCAGTATCTGTCTCATATATCGTTGGACACCTGAACCGCGCCGTAAGGGAAGGGATAAAGGAGGGAGTGAAAGAAGAAAGGAAGAGAGAGGTGCCGTAGTGGAGGGCTCCGGAATAATTTCGACCACCTGGGGATCTTTAACGTGCACTGACATCGCACAGCACACGGGCGCCTTAGCGTTTTTCCTCCATAAAAACGCAGCCGCCGCGGTCGGGTTCGAACCCGGGAACTCCGGATCAGTAGTCGATCGCCCTAACCACTGAGCCACCGCGGCGGGTGGCATGTGCACGTGTTACTCGCTATCGCTTTCAAATGCCAAGTAAGACAATTAATGCGGATTCGCGTTTGAGGTACGCTGCATACTACAACGCACCAGCTACACAAAGTCCCAAGACACAGTTTCCTCCTTTCCCAATTGTTTTCTCCCGCCACCCTCTCTCACTCTCTCTTTCTCGTCTGACTTACACTGTCGCCGAGGTCGTGTCCACGAGGTGGAAATCTGGTGGTCACGTTTTTGCACCGACACTGGCTCACTTTTACACCTTCACCTTGAATGCGCGACGCATAATGACTGTCTGGTAGGAGACGGCGAAAAGTGGAATGTTACGCGATATTTACGAATTTGATTTTTTTTTCTGTTCTGCCACAGGCGTGAGTCTCTCGCGGACCTTCGAAGCAGAGAGGCCGCGGAGGTGCTATATTACTACATACCACGTCTAGCGCTCTGCACTATTCGGGAGAGAGAGAAAAGTAAAATGCACCCAAAGAATGTTTAAAAAGGAAATGTCCTATCTTCGAGTAAATGTGAAAAAAACGCGAAATACCGCTCTCCGTCGTGCACCTCTACGCCTGGCTCGACGACTGGACGAGAAGAGAGGTCAGTGTCGCCAGCGGCGTTCACCTTAAAGAGGGCAGAGTTCCCACAACACCACCCGCCGCCGAGCAAAATAAGAAAAGCCAAGAAAGCGTCCAGACGGCGTAATGCGTTGGTTCATAAAGCGAGTTTTTTGAACGCTACGAGGGGAACCTTCGTCGCATAGTTCAAGGACTATTATTACAGTTCTAGGATGATTTTTTTCATCTTCTCTTCCTCTTTATTCATCTTTTCCAGTCCGTTTTGTTTGCTTTTGGTTTTCCTCACCTTGCCGGGGCACCGCCGTGATGATGACAAAGCGATCACGAATGAATTCATGAGAGCGCGGGTGTCTTGGGGTTAAAGCTTGTTGTAGCAGTACGGTGGGCTCTGTGCAGCACAGAATTGAATGACATGTGGTTTACTTTAATCTCTACGTATTTCGAAACTATGGCTCGCGAGCGACATTTATGCTCCTCGGCACAACGGTGCTTGCTTCACCTAATGGAGATAATATGTACGACTATCTGATACATACTTCAACCAGTTTATTTCAGCGCCAGCGGTGTTGAGGACCGCAGACAAAAAGCGTGAAGATGGGCTAGGAGGGTCCGCAGCCCTATGCACGTAGCAACATGCAGCAAGCATAAATAGTTATAGGGATCTCATAGATTCACTTTACACATCCCTACTGAAAAATGTATACAGGTTTGAACGGGTCAGCAAATAGGATTATGGCACATTTGGTTTTGCTTTATAGGATGGACGTCCCAAAGCGGCTCAGTCTATGAGGGACGCCGTAGTGGAGGGCTCCGGATAATTTCGACCACCTGGGGTTCTTAACGGGCACTAACAATGCACAGTACATGGAATTTTCACATTTTTCCTCCATCGAAGTGCTACCGTAGTGGGCGGGTTCGAACCCACGACTTGCATGCACTGTGTGATGTAAGTGCACGGTAATTAACCACGGGTAATGGTAGTTATACGGAGCCCTCCACTAAGGAGTCACTCAAAGGCTGAATCGCTTTGGAAGCTTCATCCTATAATGTTAAACGATATGTGCCATAATCCTATTTGTCTCCTATTCAAACCTGTACACATTTTTCAATAGGGATTTTATTAGCTATACATCCCGAGGTTTATTAAAGAAAAGTGGGAAAATATTTTAGCATTTGTTTTCCATAATGTGTTCTCAAGTGCGGAATCAACGGTTTTTGAAATTGGCGAATGCTACGTGTGTATATTTTTTTAGATAAATTTGCGATACAGCAAAAAGGATTGCTATTTATTTCAATGCCTTCTTTATGCCGCTTGATTAACATAGGTCTGTGAATTTCAGGGACACGTATTACATTCAATTGTCCAAATATGACATCTGTCTGGCTATCATGACGAATATTCATAATTATTGCAACTGCCTTTTTTCGCGATCTATCAAGCTTGGTAAGATTTGTGTTGGTGGTTGTACCGTACACCAGATGGCAGTCGTTTCTGCATGATAAAAACAAGTAATCATATAGTAAATGATTAACACTTTTTGGCAAACAAGATCCCAGTTTAGACATACCTCCAGAAATGAACGAGATTTTAGACTTAATTGAGACAGAGTAGATGTGATCATTCCATGACGTATGCTTTTCAAACAACAAAGATATTTGACGACAGGCACAATAAGAAAATTTGCATTATGTAGTGGATTATTCAAATGTTAATCAAAAACTAGGTTCACTTTAATTTGTTTCTCATCTTGCAGTCAACTTCTGGTCATGTAGGCAGATGAAATGAATTAGTCATGTCAGTGCCTGTATTTGTGAAATATATAATAGGTGTATATGTATATGGTTCATATAGAACCATTTGTTTACGGGCAAACCCGTTTTTACCGGATTCTTTGAACCCGAACGCATTTCCTCATAACTGCGTTGAACCCGATTCCTCCCCGAAATGCCCCTTCAAGAGTACACACAAGGGCAAGAGAATGAGGGACTCAAGCGCAAACTCATTGGGCCGTAGACTTTTGACGGGTGGTGTACGTTATCCTGAACAAAGCTGAAGGTTACACGGACATTAACGGATATTCTATGCTTAATCCAGAGGAGTGCTCGTACAACCGGTGATCTTAAACTTCTCTTAACCCTTGTTATTCGTCACGTGACTTAATTTGAGGGTATGCAGGAGTCCGGAGCTCCGGAGGCTTCTGCCGACTTTCTGGAAATGACAAGGAGCGCTGTCTGGTCGTCGGGGCGCGCGCTGGACAGCTTCACCTCCCACAGCTCCAGGTCCTCATCCCGCTGCTTTAGATGGCGGGGCTTATCGGGAACTTGTCCTTATGATATGTACCGGCTTCCCCCATTTTAAAGTATCTCTCTCCTTTTACCAAAGCACGAAAGGAGCTTCCGAACCAATTTTTTCCCCATTCCCCTCCCCACAGAGAAAAGAGTGACTATGATATTTGTCTGTTTTTCAGAAAAGACCAATGATCCTCTCTAAGCAAACATCGTTGACCACTTGCTGACTAGCTCGCTGGGTGATATTCGACGAAAGGGGCAACACATACCGACACCAACAAGACTGCGACAGAGGCAAGGGACGATCTTCTCAGCTGTGAACCCTAATGAGTCTTTGCGAACGTCTGTCAACGCAAGTGAACGCTTTGAACTGCTGTGAACGCAAGCAAAGGCATGATGTGGAAGACTCGTTTTTGGTGCCCACTGGGTGAATCTGACTGCTTTACGAAGAGTAGAAAAGAGGGGAAGGAAAGAGCAGGAGAAAAAACAGGAGGAAGGGGCGTGTTTTTTTTTCTCTCTTTCGAATTTTTGAAAGTGACGAACAGTGGGCGTGGCCATGCGGCGTAGGCCGGCCAGAGTTCTCGGGGGTCGGCCGGGCCGACTCCCGCGTAATTTAGACCTCGCGTGAGGCGGCGAAGAAGCCCGCAGCATGGTCTCTCGGGAGATCGTGATGACTGGCGCGTTGGCTTCGCCTCCAACTTCAGAGCCACGGTGGCCCCATCCGTGCCGTACCCGCCGCTAAGCTGCCTCTCCGCTCTCGTCCGTGAAGGAGAGGGGGACTGGCGGGAGCGCATTAATAGCATTAAGGGGCCACTGCACGTACTGCCCCCTCTCTTCTTTTCTTTATTTGGGGATGAAAAAGAGGGGAGGGGGAGAGCATCTTCTCCCGCCTTTAGCCTCATCGCGTTAGATGTTATTATTTGTTTCCTCCGCGTTTCCTAATCTTTCTTTCTGGGTCCAGGACGGCCGGGAAATGGAAAAGAGGTGAAGAAATGAAGCACAGAGCACTGCGCGCGAAAGCGACAGAAAATGAAGAAAGCAACAACAACGCGCGGAGGAGAAGAAATGAAAGGCCCGCGAGAGGCGCTCTACCGAAAGCAAGAAGGGAGGCGTTGCTCGGGCTCGGCGCTGGCCGAGTTCAAGGGGCTTGTAATGACTTTTGTATGGCTCGCGCTCGTGCCCAGTCTAGCCAGGGAACGGATGTTTTCTTCGCTCGAACCGTGTGCGGCGCGGAGAGGCAGGTCGCGCGATGCGGTAGAAAACGAAGACCAGCGGTCGGTCCAGAGGTTCCTCAAACTTGCTCCCCCCCCCCCCCCTTCCACTCCTCTTTTCGTTCTCTCTTACTTCCCACCAGCGCCTTATGAGTATTTTTGTGTATGTGTGTGTGTCGTTTGTGAAAGGACGGTACGGTATAGGTACCACAAGCGTGGAGCAACACGTCCCTGAACCCTCCACCCCACCACACACACACCAGCGAAATAAAAAAGGAAACTCGAGCATGGGGAAAACACCATCTCTACACAAGGATGCTGCCTGACGTGACACCTTTGCAATCGTTACAGCTCCACTGTATAGGCAGTAGTTCCGGAGCGAACCAGGTCGATCTTTTCTTTTTTATCTTTCTCTTTCTCCCCGCCAGGGGAAGCATTCAGTGTTAGCATGCAGCGTTCTGCGGTGGCTGCTAAGTCAAAGGGGATGAGACAGGGGGAGGAGGGCGAATGGGCGAAAGGTTGTACTACGGGAAAGCACTAAAAGCGGAACACGATGGCGTTGCTTAGACGGTATTGCTCTCTTTCGGCCAGTGGCGCTCGCCGGAAGCGCCTGCCGTTCGCGGCATGCCACCGCGCGAGCAGGCAGGTACGTTCACGGACTCTCTCTTCGGTGTTGGGCGGCACGCGTGCATCTCTCCAGCACTTTCTTTCCGCTCCCGGTTGAGTACACGGTTGATTGTCTGAACACGACACCGACGACCACGGTTTGTCTGGACACGCCCCCTACACACACCGCGCGTGGCCGGTGGTGAAGCTTTATGACAACTTGGCGCGATTCGTGGTGTTGCTTCAAGCGATTCGTGGTGTTGCGCCACCTTTTTTGTTCCTAGTGTTTGTTCGTGTGTCTGGTGAAGAGCTCGCGTGCTCGAGTGAAGCCCGTCGCTGCAATGCTCGGCCGCTTCATTTCCGCCTTTGTTCTCGCTTCGTCGCAAGCTCTCCAGCCAGACAGCCACCGCTCTCTCGCTGGCTGAATTCGTGACTAGTCTAAGTCCATTAAGGGGGAGCGGGTGCGCTATGCGAAGAAGCTCTCTCGTGATGCCGGACGTGCTGGAGAGATTTAACGCACGTGGTGTCAGTGGCGGCCGTGTACGTGTTTGTGGTGGCGCATCCGTCGTCGCTGGGAGCGTGACATTGACATCTCTGTTTTTGCAAAAAAGCGCATTAGCCCAACGGCTCGGCCCTCTCTATTTCTCGTCTATTATAATCTTTTTTTTTGTTTTTTACTGGTCTGCGTCGTTCGCGGGTAATCTCGAAAATTTGTTGCAATTTCAGTGGCGGCGCTCACGACATAAGTGTGAGAAACCATTCTCGTTCACACTCAAGTGCACCAGCACGGAATCCGCATTGCATTCCGATTTTACGTTTATGAGTGTTTCCCCTTTCATTTCTTTGACTCCCGCGAAAAACGTTTCTATTTTTTTTGTCTGCACCGTGCCTCTACGCTGCAAAAAAAAAGTATACTTCGAATAAAAATTAACGCCCACCTTTTTTTATTTATTCAAGCATCTTACTCATCTCTCATTTCATAACCTTTATGCCCTGAGACAATAAACATCGCTTGAAAAAAAAAAGAAAACAAATTCACGGGCGATCAATGCGACTGATGTCTACCGAATGCGCTAGCATGGGGGCTCAGATTTGGTGAACGCTTTGTGTTTACGGACTGAACTGACTCGCACCGATTAAAATTTAGGTTCTTTGTTGTCCTGCTGCGGCGGTTAAAATCTCCAGCGTTTGCATGTGACTTGCCCACTGCTCGTCGGATGGTGCCGGTGGTTCAAATCTCCCGCCGCGACGTGCGGCTTGAGCTACACATGCTCTTCAGATAATGCTTCCTACCGCACTATACCACATACCGCAGCAGATACGCTCAAAAATCGTATCACCAAGAAGCGTAATCACCTGCCAACTGCCGCTGTGGCTCAGTGGTTAGGGCGTAATCACCTGCCAACCGCCGCTGTGGCTCAGTGGTTGGGGCGCTCGGCTTCTAATCCGGAGTGGTCAGCTTTGCGCAGAGGCAGTGTCGCATCCCATGAAGTCTCGACTGAGGACCGACTATTGCTAGTTGACAACTTTTTCTAATCCGGAGTACCCCGGTTCGAACCCGACCACGGCGGCCGCGTTTCGATGGAGGCGAAACGCTAAGGCGCCCGTGTGCTGTGCGATGTCAGTGCACGTTGAAGATCCCCAGGTGGTCGAAATCATTTCGAAGCCCTCCACTACGGCCACCACTTTCGTCTTTCACTCCCTCCTTTATCCCTTCCCTTACGGCACGGTTCGCGTGTCCACCGAGATGTGAAACAATTACTGCGGTATTTCCTCTCACACACACACATTATATATATATATATATATATATATATATATATATATATATATATATATATATATATATATATATATATATATATATATGTATGTAGATATATATATATATATATATATATATATATATTACATTAAACAATTATATATATATATATATATATATATATATATATATATATATATTGTGTGTGTGTGTGTGTGTGTGTGTGTGTGTGTGTGTGTGTGTGTGTGTGTGTGTGTGTGTGTGTGTGTGTGTGTGTGTGTGTGTGTGTGTGTGTGTGTGTGTGTGTGTGTGTGTGCAGAAACCAAAACCAATTGGGCACCTACTTTGCATTTTCATTTGCAAGAAGAAAAATTTCCAAGTATTTGAACGCATACAAATCATTGGTTTTCCTGCCGTGCTTTTGCGCCACACGAATTCGCGACATCAGTCGATGTAGAAGTAAGGTTTTGTCGATGGTCGCAGGTTTGATGCCCACATTTTAGACCCGTTAAGAAAGAAAATGTTTGCGTGTAGCCGAACGAACGTGCGCTAATTACATACTGTTCCTATTCTATGAATGCCGAAGTGAAATTTCAAAGCCCACTTTTAACGGAACCAAGGCTTTCAAGAGCGCTAGGGATCCTAACTTTTTGGTAGCCCGGCCTGCAGGAACCGGTTTCATTGGCTGTCGGACTTCGTGCACTTGTTGCATATAAAGATGAATTTCACTAAAACTCAGCCACACGGCTGCAGAAAAATGCTATCTTCTGCTTAATCTGATTAAGAAAACCGCTTTAATGGAATGCATAGATGGCACATAACATGAAAAAAAATTGCTAATTGCTTAGCTCTGTTAGGCCAATACACGAGCGTGTTTTGTTACCGGTCGTGGGCCAGGATATACTTAGCGAAAGCGCGGAGATTTCTGCATCGGAAGAGTGCATTCACTAGATGCGCCTTTATTCATGGTTTAAGCTTGAGCCGTCGTGGCGGAGTGGTAGCGTGCCCACCCCAAACGCCAAAGGCCCTGGTTTGATTCCGAGCCTCGGCAGATGTTTTTTATTCAGTGAGTGTGCGGGGGGTTTCAGTGTCTCTCATAGATGCCGCCAGCGAATACGTTGGTTATTGGTTAAGCGCAGGCTATGTTAAGACGCGTTTAGGCCCCGGCGTAACGCGCGCGCGAGCGCGCTGTACGGCGACGTCACGTCGGTCAAAGCGAGACCCTCTATACTTCAACTGCGCTTGACCGCCGACGCGTTCGGTGGCTTCGGCGCACTCTGAACGCACTGGCGGAGACTTGGAACACGTCTCTATTCAGCATCGAGTGCGCCAGCCGCCGCCGGCCCGGCCAGACCGGTTCGGCTCCGCGGCGAGGCGCGCGTTGTGACGTCATGTGCCTCCTCGGAGCACTGCCACGGCGAAATCGCAAGTTCGCGGTCACTAAAGCTCTCGATTTAAAAAGTTGCGATGACCGCGCCGCGATGTAGGCGAAGTGCATGAGACACCCATGTGCTCTGCGACACCACATACCCAGCAAATCCGGACAAAAGCAATTGAAGCGTAAACTTCACTGCGCTAGGTAAAGTCGATTTCGCCGTGCGTTGACGGTTAACCTTCAAGTGAGCCTGAGGTCAAGTGTGGCTAAAGGCCTTACCATATGTGGCCCACCATGGTGTCAAACCACTTGACAATCGCGTGATGATGCCCGATGGAAACTGCCGTTGTGACGTCTGCGTGGGGAGGAATATATAGGCCACAGCGTTCATTGGGTGACCAACCTCTCGAGATAAGTAATTAATTTAACCGCAACCTGCCAAGGTGGTACCCGCCGCGGTGGCTCAGTGGTTAGGGCGCTCGGCTACTGATCCGGAGCTCCCGGGCTCGAACTCGACCGCGGCGGCTACGTTTCGATGAAGGGGAAACGCTAAGGTGCCCGTGTGCTGTGCGATGTCAGTGCACGCTAAAGATCCGCAGGTAGTCGAAATTATTCCGGGGTACTCCACTACGGCACCTCTTTCTACCTTTCTTCTTTCACTCCCTCCTTTATCTCTTCCTTTACGGCGCGGTTGAGTTATCAGCCGAGATGTGAAACAGATACTGCGACCTTTCCCCTAAAACCAATTTTCATTTAATTCTCTGCCAATGTGGCAGGGTGGGCGCTCTGCCTATCCAGTGTGCGGAACGCACTCAACGTTAATAATAATAATAATAATAATAATAATAATAATAATAATAATAATAATAATAATAATAATAATAATAATAATAATAATAATAATAATTGGATTTGGGGGAAAGGAAATTGCGCAGTATCTGTCTCATATATCGTTGGACACCTGAACCGCGCCGTAAGGGAAGGGTAAAGGAGGAAGTGAAAGAAGAAAGGAAGAGAGAGGTGCCGTAGTGGAGGGCTCCGGAATAATTTCGACCACCTGGGGATCTTTAACGTGCACTGACATCGCACAGCACACGGGCGCCTTAGCGTTTTTCCTCCATAAAAACGCAGCCGCCGCGGTCGGGTTCGAACCCGGGATCTCCGGATCAGTAGTCGAGCGCCCTAACCACTGAGCCACCGCGGCGGGGCCTCAACGTTAGACGCCAAACCGAGTCTAGTTGCCCGACAAACCACAGCTTTCGCTCTCTATCCAGGTTTAACAGAGGTTCGACAGCCACCGATGTGGCTCAGTGGTTAGGGCGCTCGGCTACTTATCCGGAGCTCCCGGGTTCGAACCCTACCGCGGCGGCTGCGTTTTTATGGAGGAAAAACGCTAAGGCGCCCGTGTGCTGTGCGATGTCAGTGCACGTTAAAGATCCCCAGGTGGTCGAAATTATTCCGGAGCCCTCCACTACGGCACCTCTTTCTTCTTTCACTCCCTCCTTTATCCCTTCCCTTACGGCGCGGTTCAGGTGTCCAACGATATATGAGACAGATACTGCGCCATTTCCTTCCCCAAAAACCAATTTTCCAATTTTTCAGTCCACCGCGGTGGCTCAGTGGTTAGGGCGCTCGGCTACTTATCCGGAGCTCCCGGGTTCGAACCCTACCGCGGCGGCTGCGTTTTTATGGAGGAAAAACGCTAAGGCGCCCGTGTGCTGTGCGATGTCAGTGCATGTTAAAGATCCCCAGGTGGTCGAAATTATGCCGGAGCCCTCCACTACGGCACCTATCTCTTCCTTTCTTATTTCACTCCCTCCTTTATCCCTTCCCTTACGGCGCGGTTCAGGTGTCCAAAGATATATGAGACAGATACTGCGCCATTTCCTTTCCCAAAAACCAATTAATAATAATAATAATAATAATAATAATAATAATAATAATAATAATAATAATTAATTTTTCAGTGACAGCTGTTAAGTGCCCGCGCCGGGGTTTGGCGTCGTAGTAGTAGTATGTTGTAGGTGTGGCTTAACCGGAGGGTGCGTTGCCATGGGAACCACTCGGAGCGAGAGTTTGGCGAGATCGGAGGGATATAGTATACGGTCCATCTGCGACGGCTGGCGCGAAACGTGTCGGCCGAGGAAAGGGTGATCGGTGGCGCCACGAGCCTAGAGCGGCGGACTTCACAGCATGCGAGGAAAGCTAAAAAGAGCACTCTATAGAACTACACAGAAATGAAGCCGCTGTCATATTTTCCACCTGAACATATCACAAAATCTAAACATCTGAACAGCTGTTGCTAAATCTCGCCTTAGGCAGTGGTAACCGTATCCTGTCATTCTTTTCTTAAATTTAATTTACTTTTTAATTGTGTCACGCGTTCCAAGTGAGGTCGGTCTGTAGGATGCACGAATCAAGGACACTAGTAGTACTAGTAGTAGCTTATTGTTGAAATAATAATAAACAAGGAAGGAAAAGATTTTTGCTAGCCCCGGCATCTGCCATCGCTCCGGAAGCACGTGAGCTGGGGCAGCGGAAATAAAGGATAGCAGGCAGGCTGGAGAGATGAATTGAAAGAGGCGAGGGGAATAGGTAGAAAGAATGGACACTAGCTTTGGCAAACGTATATTTAAAGGCATTTTATGCACGCGGTGACATAGAGAAACAAGCACTGACTGTTCATTTTTTGGACGCAGCAGAGGAAGTCGAAACAAGAACTATAGCTCCTTCACGTGCGCTTGTTTGCGTCGTGGCAGTCGCATAGGTAATTTCCTGCCTCCATAATTAACAAGCTGCGTAGTGCGCTTTCCATCTATCCTTGATATCACATTTCTAAAAATGGGGACACTTAAATTTCGTTTTTAAGGCTGTGAAGAGATAGCGTTAATGGGCCCAGTCAGTGGCTTCGGTTTCCCACGCACACACGAACGCTGTTTCCATATTATGTCAAAGACCACATGCATATACTAAGGGTCACCAAATTCTCCTGGACCAGCGACAAGCGGTTTCGCCTAATAGCTGCCATGTTTGTAAGCGATCACCCGCTATCACTAGCACACATCACAGCACGCGAGTCCGACTTTCCCCTCGACAAGTGCAGTCTCCAGTCCGCGGCTAATCGCAGAGCTATCTGCTGCTGTTCTCGATGACGTGTCCTGCAGACTTTTGTTCCCGACAGTACATATAAAGCCCCGCTTCGACCAATACGTATGAGCGTACTTCCGAAGCAGCTATAGCGTGCCTGACTCGCAGCTCAAGGCTCAGAGGTTCGAGTCCCCACTATAATTACCCTAGTTTTCTTTTCTGCGCAGTTCAATTGCATTTTATAAGTACCTGTCCTGGTGACGTTTCAGTCATGTCGAGACCTTCTGACCACCAGTTTTCTACTGTTTTAATCACTTTTAATTCCAGAGCTCCGCCTATGACGTTACGATCCTCTCGACCAATCCGGTTTATCCGCACATACCAGCAGCGACGCCAACTGCGCCGTGTTCTCTGTTGAACAGGACCCTCCCTTTCAACAATTTCTTTAAACAGCCTTTAGACTCTCCATAGACTTCTGTCTATAAACTCTCTATAGAGAAACCATAGAAAACACTCTATAGGCAATAAAAATCCTATTGACAGTCTATACACAATCTATAGATTTGTGGCCACACACTGTTAGTAGACTTTTGTCTATAGACAGTCTATAGACTATGATTCGACAAAAATAAATATATATATATATAGGAAGGCAATAGAGTCTACAACAAGTCTACAGACTGTCTATAGACAATTTTTACATAGGCCTAACGCTATCGTGTGGGAAAGCGCGCTAGAATTAGACAAGAGACACTGCAGACGACAGACGTTGTTTGTCGTCGTCCCTGCAGTGTATCCCAAGTCCAGCGCGGTTCCCACTCCATGAAACACCAACTAGCCTCTGTAAACGCTCTCTTTACGCTATCGCTCTGATATGTTCGGAACCGTGCGTGTCACACGTACTCCAGCTGAGACGATTTTAAAGCACAGTGCCCTCCCCCCCTCTCTTCTTTCACGCCGGAGGGCTTCTCCTGTAGGACCCTTGCACCCCTTGCAAACATCTTGATGCGTGTCTTTAAACTAACCCAACAAGATTTCCTCACGTGCCCGAAATAAACTTCATCGGAAGAAATACAACCCCACCATAAATCTCTGCGCTGCCAGCTCCACATATTTTGACGACCGTATAAAACAAAGATAAATCCCACCCCCCTCAAATTCCACAGCGCGAGAATACTCGATGCGGAAAAAAAAACCAGTCATACATCGCTTTGATACGCTTCCATCTGTGCATTCCCGTTTTTTTAATATTTGCGACCGAGTTAATTAGCCGTGTTTTCTAGAAACGCCGGAGCTCCAGCCAGATGACGAATAAGAAAACAAAGGAACAAAATGAAAAAGGGCTGCTTTTCTGTTCGCAAGGCTTAATCCGTGCTACTGAAAGCGGCTTGTGTGTGCATTTGTTTCTCATATGATGAGCGTCGTAAGTATAAAACCTTGCCCTAAATTAACCAAAAGTATATGGTTCACTTATTAATATTCGTCCTTCATCGTATGCCCATCGCAATGACATCACCGAGTGAATCAATCACGGAAAAACGATTGTTACACAGGAAAGCACGCGCAGAGGTCCAACTCCATGGACCCTTTTCGGCGCGTGTCCTGCGAGCTTGGGCGCCCGCGCGCCAGCGTGTGCGCATGCTCGACGCGTCGGCCGCCGTCAAGCGCACCCATGACGCTCGGATCCGACAGTGTCAGAAGCCCTGTCTACATGAACACGATAGAGTCGAGTCGAGTTTGCTTGTCGGGTAAAAAACCAGTTGTCGGGTTCATGTAAACGCTGTCGGGTCGAATAAAATAACCAGCAAAGCGAGTCGAGTGAACTCGCCTGCCGGGGTAGGTTAACTCGCCTGACCCGCCTTTCCAAAAACCATGTAAACGCAGTCGGGTCAGGGAGTAGGGTAAAAGAGAACTCTAGGGGCAGCCGCCGTCAGTCCCCACGCTATTTCCACCAGAGCTTCTTGGACCGACCGGGAAATGGAATGCTTTCTGGCACTAATTAATGAAAAAAAATGTGAGCGAGGCGCTACACAACAGACGGCAGCGCAATCAAGAGGTGTTTAAAGACCTGCAGGCCGAAATGGCCAATCTCGGCTACCACTGGACATGGCAATGCAACAAGCCCGGTAATGAACCACTGCGGCAGAGAGCAGCACATTATGAACGCTTATCTATGACATCAAAAGGGTCGTGAAATAAAGCTGATGTAGAGTGAGCATTATGATCAAAATAGCAGACGCACGGCCATTGCGAACGCGCGGGAACCGGCGGGACATAAAAAAGAACCGGAAGCTTGCGCAATAACTGCAAACTCGACGCTAGGCGGCGTTGCGATACTTACATGGCTAGGTGGCTTGAGCCACCGCCCGATGTAAAGCGTTCAGCCGCATCCATCCATCCATCCATCCATCCATCCATCCATCCATCCATCCATCCATCCATCCATCCATCCATCCATCCATCCATCCATCCATCCATCCATCCATCCATCCATCCATCCATCCATCCATCCATCCATCCATCCATCCATCCATCCATCCATCCATCCATCCATCCATCCATCCATCCATCCATCCATCCATCCATCCATCCATCCATCCATCCATCCATCCATCCATCCATCCATCCATCCATCCATCCATCCATCCATCCATCCATCCATCCATCCATCCATCCATCCATCCATCCATCCATCCATCCATCCATCCATCCATCCATCCATCCATCCATCCATCCATCCATCCATCCATCCATCCATCCATCCATCCATCCATCCATCCATCCATCCATCCATCCATCCATCCATCCATCCATCCATCCATCCATCCATCCATCCATCCATCCATCCATCCATCCATCCATCCATCCATCCATCCATCCATCCATCCATCCATCCATCCATCCATCCATCCATCCATCCATCCATCCATCCATCCATCCATCCATCCATCCATCCATCCAGAGTTCATGTAGACACCAATCGGGGCGGGTCAGGGGCGATTCACCTAGCCCGACGCTGACTCAACCCGGTCCTGTGGGGTTCATGTAAACAGGGCTAGAAGTCTGTGTGCATAGAAAGAAAGTACTTAATAACAATATATGAACATTTTACCAAACAACATCATAATATTGTTGTAACGTTTCTGTGCTAGCTGGGCGTCTGCAACGTGGACGTTTTATGAGTTTTCCTTTGAGGGTTTTACAAACAGTTTAAGTAAAAAAAGTCACAGGTGCAAAAAAGAAGCTCTAGATTTTCATAGTTTTTTTATGCCGTATTAACGAACAGAACGAAGGTAGTAAGAAGAAGTAAGAGTTGGTAAAGAACTACAGTTGCTACTTCCTCACCGACTATTTTTAAAAACATATACGCTCTTAAAAGTAGTCGGGTACATCACTAGAACTTATTCCTACGGTAAGTCACAGGTGCAAAAAAGAAGCTCTAGATTTTCATAGTTTTTTTTATGCCGTATTAACGAACAGAACGAAGGTAGTAAGAAGAAGTAAGAGTTGGTAAAGAACTACAGTTGCTACTTCCTCACCGACTATTTTTCAAAACATATACGCTCTTAAAAGTAGTCGGGTACATCACTAGAACTTATTCCCCCCCCCCCCCCCCCCCCACACACACACACACACTGTCTGTAGTGTATGTGAGTGTAAAAGAAATCACAAATTTATACTGAGACTCAAGGACAATCGTTTGAAGATACCCAGAATGGGACTACCATGCCCGGCTTTTGCAAGGGAATCCTGGTACGGGACTTTTGGAACGGGGTTTCTGGTGCCGAGCTTTTGGCATGCGGGGATTGTGGCACAGGGCAAACGCCATCGGCGCTTTTGCGACACGGGGCTAACGACGCAGGGCTTTTCCTACCTGCTTTTGAACAGTGCTGCACCCAAATTTCGGCTGTGGCTAACGGTGCGTCGGAAGGACCCAGTCAATTTTTTCCTACCTACGTCACACCTATCTTTAAACATAACCTCAATTTTTTTTTCCTCGGCGTAGACGTTACACCTTAGGACGTGCGTAATCTAAGGGAGCTGTGGTAGTTCGAGGAAACTTGCTGCATTTAATACGAAGAGCGATAAAGTTGTCTTCGCGTTATCTTGGCAACCGGTAGTCGATAATATGCAATGTGCCTGTTTTCTGGCTTACATCTCCAAATGGTCGTCATCGCTCTCAGCACCGAAGCATCGCTTCGTTGACTGCATTCATATTTGTCTCCCAGAGTCTGACGTTACTCTGTGGCAGCCGGCTGCGCTCGGAGGGCTGTCTAAGAAACAGGCAAAACTCGTTACGCGAACTCATTTCGAGAGCGGATTCCATTTCGCCCAGTTAAAGCAAATACAGAGAAAGAGGAAGTCCGGCATTTAGGTCTGGATAATCGCTGAAGCTCTCAGCGTAATTAGTCCGGGAAAAGGACACCAGACAGACTGACAGGCTGCACTTTTATACCTTTGTCGATCCTGCTGCAGCGCCAGATACTTCCCGCTTTTGTAATTCGTGCAGGGCACCAACGCTGCCGACGCTGCCGTGAAAACCAGAAGAGCAACGGCGTTGTGGAATACGTGTCGCCATCTGGCGCTGTTGCGATAAACTCTTGGAGCGACTGAAGGCAACGTAAACGTCGCAAGCACAGGTCGCAAGCAGCCAGCCAAGCCTTGCAGCTTTGTAGCACATGTGGCGGAATCTGGTGGGGTGCCTTTGACTTCACGCAGAAATTCACACTCCTGTCACGTAACCTGGCAGACGGCGCGCTGGATTTGAACGCCGCTGGCACGTACTAAGCCCCCTCCAAAACACAGGGCCTTTAGCAGGTCCGAAAGTCACGTTCACGAGGCCGTGTAGTAAGTGGCAGGGTGACTCTTTCTTTAGCGCTACCCTTTAGGCCTACCAGTGGCACAAATGTACGTCATGAAATTAGTGACTAGTAGAGGTCAGTTGTCCGGCTGTGTTACGTTACTTAAAAAGAAATATCCGCATTGCTTTTCGAGCCTGCTATATCCTTACCAGACATTGCAGCGTCACAAATTTATTCATTAAAGAGGTGAATTGTAGTGAATGCTGGACTCCTGAATATTGTTCCCTGGCAGGATCAGCTAAACAACCAGACGGGCTCAATGTTCATGCTCACTCTAGTTATAACAACTTGCCCTTTATTTCCCGCATGTTATTGGCTGGTTAGTCGTCGCTATCAGATAACCAGCTTGGCAGCCTTTCAGACGAGCCTTACGCAGACCATGAGAACGCGGACTTAAAGCCTTTATGCTAACTATATCAGCTCCTCGAACACTTGGAACCCAAGAGAAGCTGCATTTGTCAGCAAAGACCTTGAGAGTAAATGCGTCTCCCAAGGGGAGGAGTTCCAAGAGGCATTTCTGGATCATCAAGGACAGCTTGTTGTAGCCCTTTACGAGGACTCAAAAAAAAAAAAGGGCGATTAGAGAGCGTTAAAAGCACATGAGAAACTGGCACACCTTCTTGTAAACAAATCTTAACGGGCAACTGCACCAGTTTTCGAGAATTTTGCCACATTAAAGGATTCAGATCACTTAGGTGGAGTGCAGAGAAGCTCGGTGTGACATCAGCGACGGTAACATTTCAAATTTAGGCCGCCAACAACAACACCCTGATAAAATGCTGCCAAACAAACATCGCTCGGCGGGCTGCGCCTTTGGTACAGTTGATATCCTTCATTCAAAGCAAATCGTTTATATGTTTGAAATGTACCGGTACCGTAAATGACATCATCATGCGGCCTGTACTTTGCGCTGTGCGCTGCGGAGAAGCTTGAAGGCCGTCGCGATTTTAATCGGAGATTACGTACTATTCCAAATGCTAGCCCAAAAGAACGTCGCTTTACCTGCAAGTCTCACGCTTCGATCTCTCTAAACTCGTCGCATTCTAAGCCCTCTGCGGTTTCCTTTTAAAAATGTGCTTTTTTTTTTGTCCAGCATTTGGCTTTATTCAGTGCTCTCCAGTTTGCTGAAAATGTTGAACAGCAGTAGTTCGGACTTGTCCCTCATTTGCAACTTTACTCTCTGTTGTACGCGACGGTTGCTCGTACACTGCGTCCTGTAGCTCTGCTTCCTTTATCCGCTGCTGTGGTATAGCCATTAAGTTTCCGCATGTTTTTAACACACAACGCGCACGCGCAATAACTGGCACCTTCTTGATGTCACACTTCATTCGCATCATGAGAAATCTTAAATGCACTTGTTGCCATCGTAAGACGTTCTGAACAACACTTCTTGATTTCAAGAGGTGGTAATGGAAGTGTCTGCATCAGCAATGGACCTCACGAGGTTGGGACTTCAAGGAAAAAAAATGCTTGTTCGCACAGTACCAGTGGTGGCACATCAATACCATCAAACAGTAAGACCTGGGTGCCTAAATTTAGGTCCTGCAATAATTGCCTCCAATGCTGAGCTCTGAAACACGCGGGAATCGTGACGTCTTCTTGCGGAGCCAACGTTGGAGGGCCGAAACCTGTACTTATGTCCCACTAAAGCCAGCAAGATCTCACTGTGCCTGGAAGCAAAATAGTCATCGCAGTCGATAATCAATGAAACAAGGCTCTGTGACTTGACAATGGCAGCGTGCACTTCACAATCAGTGTGCAACACTTGGCCATTTGCCAATTTTTTTTTGTTGGGGAATACACATTGCATTGGTATATGCCACAAAAGGTAGTTGGTAGTTTGCAGTTGTCATTTCAGCCCGCATTTTATTACTGTTGGAGAGCCTAGTTTAAAGATGTATGCAATGTTATCACCTAACTCCATGCAGACCCATTCTACGAGGCTGAGAAAAAGCTTTATAGCAGATCGCACAAGCAAACTGATATTCATCGTGATAAGAAGCGAGGAGCATCGAGGAGCAATGCCGACAATGGCTTGATTGCAGCACGGCATGCGATATGTACCGAGCAGCCACAAGAATTACGTAAGTTGAGTTTCGTAAGAGGTGTAGTTCATAGGTGTAGTGCATAACCAATTACTGTTCACGGCGCAACATGGTGAAGAGTGCAAATAGGGCCAAAACACTACGCACATCTGCCTTTTGACACGCTTCGGTTGTGTGTTGACTACTTGTAGAATGGCATTTAGATCTCGTTGCTCATTGGTTAACGACAGGAAAAGCGGCGTCGTAAACAAGGATGTCAGAAAGACAAT
The DNA here is from genome assembly GCA_030143305.2 of Amblyomma americanum. Taxonomy (NCBI): domain Eukaryota; kingdom Metazoa; phylum Arthropoda; class Arachnida; order Ixodida; family Ixodidae; genus Amblyomma; species Amblyomma americanum. Next base: position 108,536 of record JARKHS020027066.1, read on the forward strand.
GCATACGCTGAATAGGTCGAGGTCATCTATTCGAAGAAATAAATCGCGCAAAGGTGCCTTGTGGCGGTCAGGAGAGGACAGCAACAGAACTATTCAGAATATCTGGCCCGTTTTCTAGGCGCTGACGCTGATACGCGCCGCAGTAAAAGAAGGCGCGCGGCGACAACTGCTGTCGCGAATACCCATTTTGTCGGCTTCGCTGCACAGCTCACGAGCACGCGGGTTGAAACACTTCACGGGATGGCAGAAATGTATTGCAGAGAACGCGTCCGCCACACTGCAGGCTTTGACGATGGACACCTCCTGGCCGACGGAAATTGTTTTACGATTTCGTTATCCGTCGCTTGGTCCTGGGAAACTAGCGCGACATCGATACCCTCAAGCACATTGTCAGACTGTTTTAATTATGCTACCGTGATGCAAAAACGGAAATATAACTGCGCGAATAACGATAGAAAGAGAGCGCGCTGTCAGTGGATCGTGTGCATCGAGGGGATCGAAGAACGGGGCAACTGCAATGACCTTGGTAAGCTCACCAGCATAACATGGATAACCTAACCTCCTATCTATGTGGCCATGCACGTACTAGCTGTACGCGTCACACGACGTGGCCGTGTACAGAGTGTACGCCTTTAAAGACATGGATTTTCTCTGCGGTCATCCAGTGTTGAGCTTAGGCCTGGATTCTCAGCCAGGCGAGTCCTGACAGGGCTTGGAAAATTCATTAAAAATTTGCAAAGCTTAGAAATGCTTATAAATTATACACGAAGATGCAGAGAGAGAGGTCCCATAGTTGAGCACTGCAGTGGGACCTCTTAGAATGAAACGCAAATGAAATTTAAATCAGGTAGCTATATTATACCAACTGAAAAAGCTAACTCTTTCGCTACCGCAGAAAAATGACGATTTAGAGTGCACAGAAAGAATTTTTTTTTTCACAAGTGAAAACCCAGTGAAAATTACAATGCATGAAATGATAGTTTATTAGTTATATACAGCCGCCGCGGTGGCTGAGTGGTTATGGCGCTCGGCTGCCGGCCCGAAAGACGCGGGTTGGATCCCGGCCGCGGCGGTCGAATTTAGATGGAGGCGAAATTCTAGAGGCCCGTGTACTGTGCGATGTCAGTGCACGTTAAAGAACCCCAGGTGGTCGAAATTTCCGGAGCCCTTCACTACGGAGTCTCTCATAGCCTGAGTTGCTTTGGGACTTTAAACCCCTATAAACCAAACCAAACTTATTACTTACACTTCTGAATGAAACAAACAGCAGAATAATGTGTGCAAAAGTTCTTGAACATTTGTCAAACACGCCAAAAACACGAAAAAGTGCACGGCAAAAACAAAAATTACCGGCTGCGCTAAGCCAGAACTTGATTACAGGAAAACTGGAATATGCAAACTGTTGCACATGTTTATAGCTGTCATTCTTCCCAGTTTCAGCTCTGAGGAAAAATTATTGGAATTTTCCACGGTCGATGAAGTCAGCGGTCATGACTGTGGTGCCACTGTGAAAAGCAATCACGTGAAGATGTGAATCAGAGGTAGACTTGACAGGTGCTGCACATAACGTTTGATCTTTGTTTATGTTTTGACCTCTGAAGATTTGCTGAATGAGCTGCTTCCTGAAAGCCAGCTGATCAAATTTGGCGCTTTGTTTATGTTTTGGCCTCTGAAGATTTGCTGAATGAGCTGCTTCCTGAAAGCCAGCTGATCAAATTTGGCGTTTTGGGCAAGCTCTGGAACATCAGGATCGATGAACTTTCATTGATGTGGCTCAAAAGCCGGGACACTTTCTAAGTCATGCCAATAGATGCAGCCGCCACTGAATCCTCCGGGTCCACAAAGTGCAAAAAAACACAAAAAAAACAAGCAACGAGAAAAACCGATTTGTCAAATGTTATTTAATGGCAGAAGGCCAGAATAGATGATTCCTGTATTCTAATAGAGATATGGTTACGGCAAGTCGAAAATTCCCATGTGATTATGATTCCAATGACGTACATCTCCAACGGATTCACCTCTTCCCATGAGCCGTCACGCCGAGCGTATGTTTGGCTGTCCAAAATCTTCATCCAAGCAGACTTATTAGGTTTTCGTACAGAGTCTTCATCACCACCGCCGTGAAGAACGTCAAGAAGAAGCCGAGAGGTCGAGCGAATCTCCGAACGCCACTCCGCAGCGATGCGCCGACATGAACAACTGGCCGTCGTCTTCGTTGAAAAAACACGACGCGACCTCGAGCATTTGACAAACTGTCTTGGCCGTATGTTCTGAAGGCCCTGAAGCACAAGAATAAACCACTCTCCTCAGTTACAAAGCGAATGCACCGCAGAAATCACAGAGCGAACGAAAACAAAACTTACGTGCGAATACTGTCGAGTTGAGGAAAGCAGGACCGTTGAGACGCCAACCGGACATGGTGTCAGAAGTAACGCAATTTCCACAGTAAGCCCAACCGAGGACTGCGTCCTCTCACTCGGATACCCATCGACGGTGCACACGTCACAGCAGTGCCTACGGCCTGGACTACGCGGCCAGTACATGCCATCCTTCGTCATCCAACCGCCCGAGGCCTTCTGCTTTACGACTCCTGCCGACTGGCCGAAATGGAGGAAGCGGTTCGAGCGTTTCTACACGGCTTCCGGTCTCTGCGACAAATCAGGGTCACAACAGGTCGACACGCTCCTTTACTTAATGGGCGACCAGGCCGAAGACGTCTTAGGAACCTTCAAACTCTCCGGTGAGAACGCTCAGAACTTGGAAGTCGTCCTAAAGCAGTTCGACAGCTACTTTATACCGCGGCGCAACGTCATTTTTGAACGGGCACGCTTCAACACGAGGGTCCAAAACGACGGCGAATCCGTGGAAGAATTCGTAACTGCGCTTCACAGAACGCTTTCCAACCATTGTGAGTACGGCACCTTCCGAGAGGAACTGGTTCGAGACAGACTGGTCGTCGGCATTCAAGACCAGAAATTGTCAGCGAGACTGCAACTTAACTCTGATCTTACTCTTCAGAAGGCGCTTGAGAGTATCGGGCAGGTCGAAAGCGTTCGTCAGCAGCAAACGGAGCTTCACCCCGAAACGTGGACCGTCAACATGGACCGTCAACAAAGTTGCCCGACCGTGGCGGCTGCGTTTTTATGGAGGCAAAACGCTCAGGCGCCCGTGTGCTGTGCGATGTCAGTGCACGTTAAAGATCCCCAGGTGGTCGAAATTATTCCGGAGCCCTCCACTACGGCACCTATTTCTTCCTTTATTCTTTCACTCCCTCCCTTATCCCTTCCCTTACGGCGCGGTTCAGGTGTCCAACGAGATATGAGACAGATACTGCGCCATTTCCTTTCCTCAAAAACCAATTATAACAAAGTTGCCCCAGGCATCAGGCAAACAACGAGTCCCGCCGCGGTGGCTCAGTGGTTAGGCGCTCGGCTACTGGTCCGGAGTTCCCGGGTTCGAACCCGACCGCGGCGGCTGCGTTTTTATGGAGGAAAAACGCTAAGGCGTCCGTGTGCTGTGCGATGTCAATGCACGTTAAAGATTCCCGGGTGGTCGAAATTATTCCGGAGCCCTCCACTACGATACCTCTTTCTTGCTTTCTTCTTTCACTCCCTCCTTTATCTCTTCCCTTACGGTGCGGTTCTGGTGTCGATCCAACCATATACGAGACAGATAAAGCGCCATTTCCTCTCGCCCAAAAACTTATTATTATTATTATTATTATTATTATTATTATTATTATTATTATTATTATTATTATTATTATTATTATTATTATTATTAACAGCAAGTCAGACACTTCACGAGCGCTACTCACGTCAGCGACGGTCGAGAGCACTTTGAGTCGAGGCCACATCCGCGTCCAGCTGACAGCGTTCCGTCATTGGTGTGGGAAAGAACGACGCCCGCGTTCACTGTGCCCAGCGCGGACGCAGGCATGCAAGGGCTGCCACAAAAAGGGCCACTACGCGTCTGTATGCATGTCACGCCGGGTTGACATTGTTGAAGCACCAGAACCCGACAGCCAAAGTGGATTTATCGGAACCGTGTCGTCCTGCGAGTTCCCTTCAATTACATGGGAGAGAGTTGCGATGGACCTGTTCTTTTTCAATAGCCATTGGTGGTTAATTGTTACTGATTACTATTCCCGATATCCTGAACTTGTTTGTCTCGAAATGTTTACTTCAGGTATAGTAATCACACACGGCAAATCAATTTTCGCCCGCCACGGTATCCGAGAAGTGGTACGGTCCCCGACAATGGTCCGTAGTTTCAAGGTTCAAAGTTTAAAAGTGGCGTTCAAAGTTGCATTTTTCACGGCGCCTTCTCATGTCGAAACACTGAAACCAAAACTGCAATAAAGACAGTCGTTGAGCACGCAAACTATATGGCGCAGCACGTCGACGACACTCCGGAATGAGATTTTTGCGTGGGCGATTTGATCGTTCAAATGTGAACGAAAAGAGTCAAGGAAAACAGTAAAAAAAAACGAAACATTCAAAGGAATGAAATATCCATATCTGAAGATTCTAAGAGTAAAAACTTCACTCATAAATTATGCCATAGGATATTAATATTCAGAAAAGAACGAGCGAATATTGCGTTTAAATGAGGCTGGGGACGAACCGTTTTAACGCCCCAAGACAAACCATTACACAACTTCAGTAGAGAGAACCCTACCGATTGGATTTCACATTTAGTACGGCCTTCTTTATGGACGTGCAAAATTATTTCGAGATGAAAATCGCATAGGATTATGGTTACTTCATTTTGGCATGTGAATGTGCTGAAAAATTACGGTTATTTAACGCATGATATACAAACATGCTAAGATAGAATTCTGTGTGATCCGAAAAGTGGAGATTGTTAAGATCAGAGTGCAATGGGGAAAGTCAGGCTTCACGATTGAAAAAAGCTGATAAGGACCCCATGGTCCTGAATACAGTAAACTAGAAGTGGAGAGGTAAGGATGATACGTCTGACTTAAAAAGATGCGGGGCCTCATTTTTGAAGCGAAAATCTTCACATGCCACGTAAAGCAGTCGTCGCGTAGGCAAGAGAATGACCTTGAACCACTTTCAGCCGAACCACGCTAGCCGTGTATGACCATATGTGGTACAGTTATGGTGTAAAACCCTTGATCCCTGATCTTGACCAATGACCTTTAGTCGACCTTTGACCTCTGACCTTTGACATTGGATTACCTTTGGGTTGACCTTTGATCTTAAGAACATCCGATGGGGTGATGTGAAGCCACGTGATGACATCCGATGGGGTTGTCGTAAGACCATGTGATACCACGTCATAGCCACGTGGTCGTGTGGGTATATATAGAACGGCTGTCCCGACCGTGTAGCGGAGCTGCCACGGACGAGCCTCAGGCGCTTAGCAAGCGTGCTTGCTTTTCGCTGAATTCCAGGGTCAGCCAAGTTAAGCCACTGCCAATTTTTTTTTTACCGGTGCCTTTTGCCTCGGTCAGATGTAGGACGGTTACGACTGTGTAACGCGAGATTCAGTGATAGCTGTTCAGGCATCTACGTGTTTGTAGTTTTGGGGATATTTTCCTGCCGCATCGGTGCTGTGGTCAAGTGATGCACCCTTGCACTGCCAGATGGCTGCTCCAAACAGAGCCAAACGCACCCACCGGTTACGCCGACGGCGGACGACTACGACGCGCAAGCCAGGGACGGGCGCCTAACAGCTGTCGCTGTAAAAATGTTACCATGAATCATAAACACATAAGCGGGTGAAAAAGTGGAGCGCCAGCCCATGTTATGAAACAAAGAAAGTATGTAGAGTGCTATTTCTTTTATATTCTTCTACTATCCTTAGCGAGTGTGGTTGGCGTAGGAACAGCGCTTAGGGGGATTCATGTACGACCCTTCGGTGCAGTTGAATGCCTGGGCGAAGAGGGGCGAGTTCCTGGCGGCCAGATTGCAGCGGTAGGAGGCCTCCGGGTCGCTCCTAGAGCACATGCCCGCGCAGGCGCTGACGAAGAACAGCATGTCCTCAGTGGCCTCTTCCAGGCCAGGCAGCGCGATGCGGCGGCCAACCTTGAAGTGGCGGTCGACGAACGCCCCAACCACTTCGGTGGCGAGCGCCAGACGCGCCGGGGCGTCGTTCTCGCCACGCAGGGCCAGGCGGGGTTCGAGCCGCTCGAGGCACTCGAGCCACGATGCGGTCAGTGGCACGCCCCGGGGCAGGGCTGCGGCGAGTTCGAGGCCGAAGCCGCCGTAGTTGAGAAGAGGCGGCACGTCGCTGCCGAACCGCGGAGGCAAGAGCCACGTCAGCGGAACGCGGCTCTCGCCGTCTTGGGTGACCTGCGCACACCGCGGGTTGAGCTGCGTGAATAGAACGTCGTGCAGAGAGCATTGTATACTGGGGAAAAACAGGTGGACAACTTTATAATAGTCCAGAAGCGCACTCTGATCCGAACATGGTGACATAAATAAAATCAACTGCACCTTTTAGCCTTCGCAAAGAACATTTGTTCTTTGAGGCTCTGATGGCTAGATAGAACCCAAGTAATCCTCAACAAGTATAGTGAATTTCGTGATAGCTGGGCTAATCTGCAATAGTGCACGAATTAACCGCTTACCACAGCAGAGACTTTTTCATAATTTTCATAATAAGATCAGCCGCCTGGTTGCACTTTTGAAGCCTGGCAAACCTCCTTATGAGCTTACCTCATACCGGCCAGTTGCACTAGCAAGCTGCGTCCGCAAAGTTATGGAGCGAATGGTGCTGGCGCGGCTCGAATGGTTTTTAGAGCAGAATGCTCGCTATCCGGATATGATGACCGGGTTCCGGAGGGGACGTTCTTCGATTGACAGCGTAATCGACCTCATATCGACAGTGGAACATGAAAAACGTAGTCGCCGACTCGTCGCTGCTGTCTTCTTGGACATCAAGGGGGCCTACGATAATGTACTTCATGACGCCATCCTTGATGCCCTTGATGACATTGGCGTTGGCGGCCGGATGTATTCGTGGATTGGGAGCTACCTCAACGGCCGGTCTGTTTACATGTCTACGCTTGATGGGGAGACTACCCGTCATCAGGTTTGCCGTGGAGTTCCTCAGGGAAGAGTTCTTACCTCAACCCTATTTAACGTGGCATTGATTGGACTTGTGAATGAACTTCCCACTAACATTCACATCAGTGCCTATTCTGATGATATCTGCATCTGGGCGTCGGGTTCGACACGTCCGCAAATGCGTGCGAGATTACAACGTGCCGTGTCATCTACTTCAAGGTACCTACGGCGTCAGGGTTTGCACTTGGCAGCTGAAAAATGTGCTGTGGTCGCATTCACGCGCAAGTCTGTCTGCCACTACCCGGTAACTCTTCAAGGGGTTGCAATACCATACGTCTCCCACCACAGATTTTTGGGAATTATCATTGACCGCGATCTGTCATGGTCGAGGCATATAAACATGTTAAAGAAAAGACTCACTCTTTTTTGCCATGTGCTTCGCTTTGTGGCAGGCATTAAATGGGGCCCAACGGAGCGCTCCTTGCTTCGACTTTACTATACCCTCTTTATTGGCTACATTCGTTACAGCCTTCCTGTACTCTATAATATGAGTATTTCCTGCTTGCGGACATTAGAGAGTGTCCAAGCACAGGCGCTCAAGATATGTCTCGGATTACCACGTTGTGCCTCGAACAAAGGCACGATTGAGGAATCTCGTGCGTGCCCAATATCGGTCTACCTGTCACACGAACCACTTCGTGTATATTTACGTGCGCTTACACGGTACCGCTGTCACCCGCTGACGAAGATTTTTGATGAGCGACCGGACAGCAGTTTTGCACGCGCACTGCGCTTCCATCGCTCCGAATTGCCATCAGACTATGCCCTGCCGCATCATTCCTTGCAGCCCCCATGGGTAATGGCTCAGCCTTCAGTCTGCCTGCATGTCCCTGGCATAATCAAGAAGTCTGCGATGCCGGTTAGCGGACTGAAGCAACTCGCACTTGCCTACATCTGGTCAGAATACCACAAATGTGTGCACGTATACACGGATGGATCTGCGTCTCCAAATGCATCAACAGCAGCTTTCGCAATCCCTGCACTACAGACGACCCGCAGATTCATTTTGGGACACAAGTCTACTTCAACCGCTGCAGAGCTTGTGGGCCTTCGGGAATCGATTCGCCACATCTGCGGAGAACCGCCTCAGGAGTGGTGCATTTTCACCGTCTGTAAACCTGCGCTACACATTTTAGGATGCTTCCTACGCCACAAAGCCTACCAAGCTCTGGCTCTTGGTATCATTAGTCTCGTATCATTTGCTCAGGGAAATGGCCACCGTATAGTGTTTCAGTGGATCCCCGGACACTACGGACTCGATGGAAATGAGACCGCCGACGCTGAAGCAAGGAGCGCCTTCAGCAGTGGCCTGCGTACAGCTGTACCGTTCTCTATAGTGGACACAACTTGTCTCCTTTCGGAATTGATGAGGAGGGCGACGGCTAGGTACTGGGCCCTGCCAGACACCCGCCACATCCGCCTTAAACGGCTAGATCCGACGATGACCTTTTCAGTTCCTCGCGGAATACCTCGCCCTATTGCATGCGTTATCCGTAGACTACGTTTAAACGTGGCATTCACGCGCAAATACTTGCACTTAATAGGACAAGCGGACTCCCCGGAATGTACCACATGTGGCGTGTTAGAGACTATAGAACATGTTTTAGTGGCGTGTCCAGCGTATGCAAGTGAAAGACTCATACTCGCATCTGCTCTGAAGCCTATGGACACATCGCTCCTCTCTGAGGATTTGATCCTCGGCGCTTGGCCAGATAGTTTTAGAACTGCAAAGGCAACGCGAGCGCTCTCACGCTTTTTGAGCGACACGGACCTTGTCTCGCGTTTGTGATGTCAGAAAGTGTGCCTCGTTTTTTTTAAAGTAGTTTTTTATCTGCCTCCTCCCATCATCATCGTCCCCCATCGTGACCTTCTTTTATCTCCTCTTCCCGTCCCCCAGAGCAGAGTAGCAGGCCAGATATCTATTTTTCAGGCCAACCTCTCTGCCTTTCCTATCAATAAACCCCCCTCTCTCTCTTTTCATAATTTTGATTTATCACTGTGAACATTACCGCTCGTGGCTGGAAAATAAAAAAACAAAAAATTGGAGGAAATTATCCTCCGCGTCCAAGCGTGTATTATTCAGGCCCTTTTTCGTTATAATTCTGATACTTGTGCACGGCGCTAAAGCAATATCAGTTGCAGTTTGTTAGTTTATTTAACAATTCATCGCATACCTCAAGCGCCTCACAAGTGAGGCATTACATGAGGTATGGGGTAGCTAAAAATTCCCTTGCAACGTGATATCACAAAACACTGCTAGGGAAACGCGTATAGAAAATGGCACTTGTTATGGATTTCGGGGCTATTACACCAACAACCACAGACACTATAACACTGAGCAATGAGATAAAATTGGAGGGGATACTAAAGCTCCACCTGAAGGTTTGTTTGTTTGATTATGGTGGTTTAACGTCCCAAAGCGACTCAGGCTACGAGGGACGCCGTAGTGGAGGGCTCCCGAAATTTCGACCGCCTGGGGTTCTTTAACGTGCACTGACATCGCACAGTACACGGGCCTCTGGAATTTCGCCTCCATCGAAATTCGACCGCCGCGGCCGGGATCGAACCCGCGTCTTTCGGGCCAGCAGCCGAGCGCCATAACTACTGAGCCACCGCGGCGGCTCGACCTGAAGGGTATGACACGATAGCGTAATGGGTTAACTCCCATATACGCAGAAGGTAGTTCTGTACTTTACATTCATACATCCCTGGTAGTCGTCATACCAATAATTAATTTAACTCCCACCTGCCAAGGTGGGCAGTTTCCGGTGGCCAGGTTGTGATGACGCTGCAAGGCCACGTAACTTAGGTGGCCCATCTGCCTCGTAGGTTGCTCTCTGGGTGCCATCTGCCAGAGCCATGCTCGTGATTTTTCGCTCGCAAAGCCGATGCCGATGTCGACAACACCGACACCTGATTTTCTGGACAACGGGGCCTTTAACGCTGTCGCGTTAAAATTTTTCTGCTGCTGGGAAACAGCTGGCCAGGTACCGATGACTGCCCCGTATGAGGGTCTTGTTGTCATAAGTGCGCTAACTGTCCTCCGTAATAAGGCACTCACGGAGAACTGCTACAAGATGACTACTCTACAGAGGGCAAAACACGTCTAGAACGACATAACTGTGCGTGTTCCGCAGCTCCCAAAGCCACTGCGACCAGGAAGGCGAAAAATGACGATGGAATCCTATGAGTTTAACTGCACATGCTTACATCCAGACCAATTTTAAGCAAATTTTATCGCTAGATATCGCGTGCTCAGCCCGAAACACGCCCAGAACATGTTCTAGGCAAGCGTTTTGCCCTCTGTACCAGGTGGGAAAGCAGCGTATAGTCAAAAGGCGATGTTTCTTCCCAATCCAGAAAGGCATTTTAGTGCATGCATGGCTAATTATAACTCGCTTTTGAGTCCGCATAGCGCTGCCGAGTTCAAATGCAGACTCTGCAGGGAACACCTGATTGACAATGCAGGTGTAAAGATCACCTGGACAAACATAAAGACCGCTCTTGACTTTACAAGCGTATTATCGGGCACAATCGTCTCCAGGACGCTTGCGGTGCAACGGAAGCCCATAGCTCTGCAATTAGGCAGTGGCTCTGGGAGCCATTTGCTTAAATGAAAGTAGCACTCGCGTGCTATAGTACGACGAAGTTAAATCACGTGATCGATGAATCAACTGGCTCTTATTCGCGTGATCACATTTCTTGATTCCTGGAACCTTTTGTTCCCAATAGTAAATGGCCGCGCATAGCGCGTTCATCGCTTGGTAGACTAAGTAGAACGCTTAGAGTGAACAATCGCATCCAAGAGTGCAGCGGCGACACTGGGGTCACCAGAACTAAACGCCTGCACGGTTGGCTTCGCCGCTTGGCACAAGTGTCGTGTAGGCAATGCGTGCGCCAGATCGAAGACTACCTGCATTCATGCATCATGCATGGGTATGAGTATAGATTATTGTCATCCGTGAGCTTGCAAGAATAGTAAGATGAGGAAAGAAAGAAGTGGACGACGAGCCTAGATGGAATACAGGGTCTTCTGTGGCCAATCGTTGGGAAAGCATTACTCAGGCAGTTACACCCAGCGCTGCACGTGTGTGCAATAGATTCACTCTGCGAGATAAGCTGCGCAACTAGCCTGTGCATGTCCGCCTCGTGGGGGCGGCACCGGGTAGAAAGCGTCGGCGTCGGCGTGGGCGATGCTGAAGAGCTCCTTGCTGCGTATCTGGGACAGCGAGGCCAGGTACGCGTGGAGGAAGGGCCGCTTCTCCTCCTCCGCATCCTCCTCGGTCTCCTCCTCGTGGACTTGTAGCTCCGCGTAGAAGGTGTCCAGCTGGGTGGCCGTGGGAAGCAGCAGTCGGAAGCTGGCATCGCTGCATGAGTGGTCGGGCGTCAAACGCAAAGCCAAATTGCCTTAATTAGGAAAGAAGGGTCTGCTGGCAGCGGACCCTTCCTCCACACAACACACTCAAGAGCAGTTAAATTACAAAATAGGTCGAACAAGTTGAGGCGATATGCACTGCTGTAGAGTATTTGTGTAGAGTGTATTGTCTGCATTTCTAACACGAATAAAGAATGCGCAGCTATAAAAATGGTACATGACATGACTACTCAAGTGGCACGTGACCACAGAATTAAGGTGCTTTTGAAGCCGCGAATATATTTTGTGTTATGTGGCAGCTTGCGATGTTTATGCTTGCATGAACTGTCCACGATAGAAAGAATGTTGTGAAACTTGATTGGACAGAAAATATGCATCTTTGATTCTATTACAAGTCTGTTGAAGTGCTGTCTTCGATAATGTTCATTGCATTATTGTGCGTCACAGAACTAACCGGCTATCACGAATTCAGGGCCTATCGATTACATGAGTAAGAAGTGACACCGAAACGTCGTCACAGGTTGACATGATCATAGACGCAACCTCACCGCCAAAGCCAACGCGACGTTGTGTAACCCGGCAAACGTCACAATTGTATAGAGGCAGTCTGTCGTTGAGACATGTACTCATCAGTATGCACTTGATGTTCTGGCCACAATGGTAGACTGTGGCTAGTGGGAATTTCCCCTCGAATTTTGCGGTTTCTATGGGGTATAAAAAAGAAAACTTGTCCAAGCTCTCCCATTTCTGATAAATTTTAGGTAGTATCGTTAACAGAAAAAGAACTGCCAACATGTAACGCACGTAATGGCTCTTTGAAGTAATGGATGGCACGGAAGCCTAGACAGGAGACGGCTTATGGTGCCGCTAATGAACCATGAGACAGACGAGTGATATGGTTCGGTAAGTGGCGAGGAGCGGAAGTTGATGCAAACCTTACATAGTGTGTGCGAGTTCTCCGGTCTGGAGGCGGCGATGACGTCACTATTGAAGTGTGCGGGCTTGAAGCGGTCGGTGGAGATCTTCACGGCCATTGATGAAGAAAATAAAATGCTTTGGAGGCTTGAGTACCCTTAAAGAGCGATCTTAAAGCGGCTGCAACGGCGGGTGCATAGCATCATGGCGCAGGAAGACCTAAGTACAGTGCTGGAGGCCAGGATTGACACAGCTACGAGAAGAACATTGTCGCTGAGAAGCTGACACAACGACGTTCATGGTTGTGCACAGACGGCTGACGTAGGTGACTACGTCAGCCGACGTAGTAGACAAGCGGTCGATAAATTATCCTGGGAAAAGAAGGGAAGTCAAAAACGTTGTTCCGCGGAACAGCAAGGTGAATCGCTGAAAAGGAACGGCGAAAAGGACTGGAGGAAGAAGTTCCGGTCATGGTGTGGGGAGAATGACGGGGTTGATACCGAGTAGTCATGTTGCTGAATAGCGCCGGGCTGAAATGACGATCGTGACTATAGTCCTATTGGCTGTGGGGACACCGTAACGGCTGACCGTTATAGTGACCAGCCTATGAGCGAGCGATATTGTACGTTCTGAACTGGAGTGTCTCTTTCTCTCTAGGTCACCTTGCAGCAGCACGCTGCTTAGGCGAAGCTACAACCCGGGCTCAAGGCACAACCTTCATCGAAATTCAGCCACTGTGGACAGTTACAAAGCAATTGACATCGACCTCGGCAGAATGCTGCAGCCACTGAGCCGTCATGCCAAGCCTTAGACTCTCGCTAACGTTTTGCTGTAAAGGGTGGGAGAATTGACAGCAGCGTCCACAGCCAACGCCCACTGGCATTTCTGCCTCGTTCCTGCTTTTGTTCTTTAATGAAGGCCTATACTGTCATGCAGGGCAGGTTGCAAAAATTCGAAATCCCCTTGTTAATGCAAACACGGCACGAATGACATAATTCTTTTTAAATGATGATGATGATAGTGAATTTTTATGGTGCAAGGGCATCTGCTGCCACAGAGCGCCTTGGCAAAATGTACTTTTCCTTTGCTAAAGGTGGCGTCAAAGACCCATTTCCCAAGCATTTCACTCTGAATAAACCGAGCACCAGGCCATGGGAAGCTTGTATCCATTGTATCACCGGTGGCTACCCGGCGGCACTGGGATCGAACCCCGCACCTCCCGCATGCGAGGCGGATGCTCAATCACGACGTCACCGCTGCGGTCAAGGCGCACGAAGTGGTGAAAGGCAGTAGCGACACAAACATAGTCTTCCGCATCGCATCCTTTCGTTGACAGTGCAGTGATGCGTGTAGGGGTCCAATCAAACCCCGTCGTCTGTAGCACAGAGGTTAGAATCCACACGCGACCGGCACTCCGTCCCATTAAAAGTGCTCAAGAATTGTAGAAATTACAGTGGGTGTAATAAAGGTGATATATAGGCGTCACATAGATAAAATTAGGAAAGATGTCCCCAGAACGGTTCCCTTATTTGTTGATAGCCGAGTGCAGCCAATAAGCGGTAGCGAACGACAATGACAGGCGACAAGAAATTCAGCAGACAATGAAAGACTTAATATATTTAAGCAGCTTGGCGTGTTTCATACCTGATTAACTCACGCGTCGGGGGCGGCATGCCCGGCTGTGTATGGCATTCGGACTCTGCTCTGTTTCGATGTAGCCTACGCTAACATGCTGACCACCCGCACACGCGTGAATGCACGCACACACAGACACACACACGCAAGCACGCAAACACACACGCGTGAGCACGCGCGTGAGCGCACGCGTACAAGCACGAGGTCATTCTTGTCGGGCCACACTCGCAGTTATTAGCCATGCAAAGAAACGAAGAAGGGTATAAAGTCTTTATACCCTCCTTCATAAAATCATTAGCATATAAAATCATTAGCATAGATATAAAATCATTAGCAGCACATAACTTTTGTGCAGTCTGAGTTGTTTTCATCGTCAGAGCAGTAGCAGTGTTAGAGCTCTGCAGCGCAGCTTAGTAGTGTAATAGCTTATGTAATACTCATCATCATTATCAGCATGACTAGGCCCACTGTGGGGCAAATACTATAATACTAGTTTGTTCCATACACACCCGTAACCAAAATTCACGTTACTGAGGCTTAAAGTCGCCTCTTTTAAAGTATGCTTTGCCTTTATAACCCTGTTCTTGAGAAAAAGCCGACTTCAAAGGGGGAAGCTAGAAGATGCTTGCACTTTTACGGGTTGCAAAAGCAGTGTCAGTAAAAGGAGAAAAAAAATGGAGTGTGAAGAAAAAGAGCACTGGTAACGAAAGCGATAAAATAAAGGAACACAACTGGTACTGTTACCGGCATAAGGAATTGGCCGTACACGCTGGTACCGTAACACCGAAAAGCAAGCTATAATAATTAGAAAGTTGAAACAGCTGACTAGAAGGCGCAATTATTGCTATCATTTCCTCGCCCACGAGAGAGGCAATTTTATTTTTATCAACCATCTGTCAATTTTCGGTTGTTGGTTTAGTTGCTAACGACATTTTTGTTGAGGCACTTATTCACACACTTCCACCTGAGATACGTCCGAGATTAGAGTAATCTTCCCAGGGTATTAACGCTTTTCTTCACTCAGACTGCAACTGTGCAGTGAGGAGGTAACTTTTTACTTCGATGCACTACCTGCAACGATGAATGGGAGGCAATAAAGTTTATGCCCTCCGGTTTTAAAGCGTGCAAAGTTGAGAATATTATACCTGTTGCACAACCGTTCCTGCCATTTCGTGCAGAAAACGAGTGATAGGTCCCGGAATTTTTATTTGGCCATGTTTATTTTTTATGAGATGTAGTATAATATCTGTGGCTACTAGTACAGCATAAAAGAACAAATGCATGATTGCAGCGTTTCTGTCGTGTTGTGGACAGCAGACTAGTGCGGGCGAATAGTAGGAGGAGTGGAAGTGCAGAAAAAAAAAGAAGTGTGTCCAAGGTGCCGGGGCTTATGTTTTTCTCGGGGCACTTGAATTTAATTGAAGTTGAAATAATGCTCGCAAAAAATGGTTAGGACATTAAATCTCTGCCTTAATGGCATGACCGATAGAGTTAATGGGTTAATGCCCACATATGCGGAATTGGCCATTCTCTACTTAACATTCGTTATTCGCTGGGAGTCCTCATACCACTCCCGGCGCAGTGGTATAGCGGGGACACTTTATTTTTCCTTTTTTTAGTCCCACAATAATTTGTTTCGTGAGACGGCAGGTGCTGCCACCGGTGCAGCTTGTGAAACCAAGGTTGCTTTTCCCGAGAAAACTCTCGCGATTAATCTTTAACTCAGCTGCCACCTGCCACGGTGTGCGGTTTGCCCACAATCTTGTGGGCAGGCTGTGAAGACGTCACAAGGTCACATGACCGAGATAGTCATGGTCCACCTGTCACCTAGGTGTAGCCACCCTATTCAGCTCCATTTCTTGCTCACAACGCTGATGACGCCGAGTTTTCTGCAGAATGGGGGCTCAACCTGATCCATTATGTGTTGGAAATGTGATAGCATTCGAAGCTGTTGGTGTCTTTGCCGGAAGTGACTGATAGGGGCTTGTCAGACCTATGTTGCTCCTCCCGAGCTCTTCCCCTACATCACCTGCCACGGTTCACAGAAAGGAACCTTCTTTAATGACGTCACTTCCGTACTGGTGAACTCACGTCCATCCAGCCAATGGGGTTTTTCCGCTCTGGTTATGACAGAGCATACCAGCCAATCAGGATTTTTGTGCACGATGCCGGACGGCGCCCAGTTTTCGCAGCGGCGAGGGATAAAACAGCCAGCGCACATTATGACGATGGCTCTTCGTCCTGTTAAAGCGCACTCACGTGGTCCGAAGCCTGATTCCTTGCTTCTTCATGAAGCTGACCATAGCCTCGGAGACGTCCCTGAAGATGAGCTCGGCCTCCTCCCAGCCGCTGTAAGAGTCCAGCTTCTCCATGTACGGCAGCACGCTAGGGTACGGCATGAGCCTGTACACAGCCTCGAAGCAGCTGGCCTCAGAGGTGCCGTACGAAAGCCTGCAATTTGTGAAGGAATGTAAAGGGGTGTGAAGGGGACTCATGTCTCCGTTACAACAAAACACATAAAGAAACAGCCGCTTCGGCATCCTTATATCAGGACGCTAAAGTAGGCAAGAATACTGCAATGCCTCTGTGTTGTTTTTTTCTGTGTACATATCTGATTTAGTGCCGCCGACATTTTGATGTTGAAGTACCAGCCAGTGCGAGCTTGATCAGCGTCATATTTTTATGTTCGCGCATCATCGAGTCCTTCGATGAATCAACTCGCACAAATCAAACAGATGCTGCGTGTTGTGGTGAGTGGTTTAAGGAGGCAGAGAGCGCGGTCGATGTAGACGTTCGCGGATGCTAACAGTTGCGGAAAATCCTTTCGCGAATACTAACCGTGACGGAAAAAAATCAGCATTTCAAACATAGAATGATGCAAACAATTTCAGTTTTCCTAATTGTCACGTACTGGTGACGGCAGTCCGGTAGTAACTAAAGCACCGAAATGATTCCACAAGAAACACTTTACTGGGTTGACTTGCGCCAAATAAAATTAACAACTCGGCAGCGGCGATAGTAACAAGCGTGCTCGGCGAGCATCGAATGCCAGAATGTCCACCGCTCTCGGCTGTGCTCAATTTAAAGCTAAGAACCTTCCAGATAAGACGCCAAAAGCAGGTACAACAGTCTCGAACAATGTGCCAGCAGTCGCGTGTGGCTGCGATGATTCGAGATAAACCTGGTGGCATTTCGCGTCACAAACGAACTGATGAAGCCGCGTGCAGGCGGCTTTGAGCATAAACAAACAATAAAGAGCTTTGCTGCAATATGTGCCTATTTCTTGCATATTGTTGCATATTGTTGAACATGAGGACTGGTGATAGCTTTCCTCCTCAAAAGTCACTCTTTCTCTCGAATAGCCAACTCGCTGTACAAAGTCCGCGCACGCGTAGCATGTGATCCGCAATATCGTCGAGGCGGGCTTCATTAAGACAGGGACACCGTCCACTGCTGTATGGATTGTTCAACGAAGAGCCGTGGCTGGCCAAATTAATCCAGAGCTCTTCACTATACCTTGCCTCAAAATGAAGTGCTGCGTTAGCAAGTATAGGCTCATTAACCACAGCTAGCCAACAGTTTTCCGTGCCAGTTTTTTCGTGACCACCGAATCATGGAATGCCCTTGAACGTTCCTTGCGTAGTTTGCACTTGCAGAGCTTGCCAGTGCAGTGCATCGGAATGTTGCTTGCTAATACTTTATTATTTGCACTAATGTTGCTGTATCCGCTCTTGCAATGTGTCTTGCAATATGCAGCCGGCACTTCTGAATGAAGGTGAGAATACTGTATGGAGGACATACCAAACCTGGAACGTCTCTAACATTCTCTCCACGACGAAGCCATGAGCATGGCATGTCTCCGTCAAAGAAAGCGAGATTGAAAAGAAAGAAAATGCAAGCGTTAGGAAAGAGATGAGGATGGAGGCAGAAGTTTCCATGGAATGTTTCAGAATATAGAAGCAAAAAAAAATCCTAATCTCTTTCTTGAAGTCGTCCAGAGAAGTGCAAAATAAGTGGCTGCGCGCTTAGATAGCCAATGAAAAGCCTTCTCTTGGCTTCCGTGTTGCGAAAAGTTGCATACAACTGTACTCAGCACGCTCGACAAGAAACGCTGCGAAGGATATCTAGTTATAACTGGTTAGGGCAAACGAGCAACGGGTATTGGAGACCCAAACTATGAGGTAAGCGCCTAGGCATGCATACACTCGCCACTATCAGTCATTGTCCCTAATACGCTCGTAGGTGGGAGCAAATGTCGGCTGTCGAATATCTCTTTGTAGCCTATCACTTGACGCTTCTAGTAGATTATAGCGTTCTTAAAGATACTGCTTGAAAATATGCTGTGACGTGGGTTTCCGCATTTCGCTCCATGTCTGGAATGAAAACATGTCTTGAGTTACCCGAGCTTGCTTCGCGTAGCAAGTGCCTCCGTCTAACCATGTTTCACCGGATTCATATGCCTATAATTTTCCATTAGCAGTATTTGCACCTAAAGGCATCATGCGTCTGAGCCCGCACTGATTTATTTATTTATTGTGATGTGCCCACTAACAGCCGTAGGCCTTTTAGAGTGGTGCACTTTGAACAGTGAAAGAGTAAAGAACGATGAAAAGAATAAGAAAAAAATAATCAATTCCCCGCACTTCAAATGAATGAAAGCACCTGCATCCACCATTGACATCTATGCCTGTATCAAGTACAAAGAAGCGATTACAAATTTTATCCGTGATGGCCTCACACCTCTCAATTTTTTCTCTTGGCCTCGAGGGTGGGAAAGTAAATAAATGCACAAAGAAAACCTAAGCTCAAAAAAGAATGACTAGCAAACACGTACCTCTGGTCGGCTAGCGGTCCAAGCGATCGCACCAGCTCCCAGGTGATGTAGGCGGCCAGATCAGAGGCTTCTATCTCAAAGAGTAAAAAGTCCTGGTATGCGAGCACGGCTGGGTGGCCCACCGCAACCTCGCCCAGGTTGTTCAGCCTCTTCGAAGACGACATCGGTGGTCTGCTGTGCGCCAGCAGCGGAACGATGGCGTAGAATCGGTCGGGGTCTTCGTCGGGGATGACAGCAGACACAGCAAGAACAGACTCCTCCGTGGACATAATCTGGTGCGTGATGAAGTCGACGTCGTGAACGATCTTGTCGGTTACATTCTCCTGTGGCGAGTCCCAGGCGGGAGAAGTGTCTAGTTCAGATCAATTTATTTACACCATCGAGATATAGAGACCCGTACCTTCCTGTACAGTGGTGAGCATCCTTTTCTAGAGCGCGCCGACGGTGCTCTGCGGAGCAAGTCAGCGCCATCTATCGTTAGGCTTTGGGTTTGAGTTACGCGTCTCGTGCGCATGCGCGGCCAAAATAAAGCGGTCCCTGCTCGTGGGTTCTCGGCCTCGTTTCCGCTCAGTGCTGGCGCATCACGCCGCCAGGGCCGTGCTGAATATATGTAACAGCGACCATGTTCACTGACCAACAAGCCCAAACAGCCGCTTTAGCTTTAGTGGAAAAACAAAGCGTTCCGCCTGAATCACGAGGCGGCTAGGCAAGCAAGTGCAAGAGGTATCGGGTGATCACGCGTTTCAAACACGCACCAGGCTGAGTGTGCGAGAATTGGGCCTAGTTGGTTGTTTATATATGTTTTCGTCTTGCCGGTATAAGCTTTCGCATTACCACATGCACCATGCATTGCAGGCGTAATGTTTGATCGTGTGTCTTTGCGCTGACTTATCAGCTACAAATGAGACAGCATTTGACATCTGTATAGATCCAGGAACTTGAATGCAGAAACGCGCGATAATACGCTACAACTCGCGTTTGCTTGCGTAGCTGTCTCGTTACACTCGTGAGACACGGTGACATGGCGACGCCCTGGCGACCGTCAGAGCGTCACAAATGCAGGCAGCGCGGTACCGGCGACACAAAACGAAGTCGCAAGGCGGGCGCTTGACAAGGAAGCGATGAGCAAGCTTCCCCCTGTTTTTGCTGTGCATGCGCACGGGACGCATAACTAAAAGCCAGAGCCATCGTTAGATGGCGCTGACTTGCTCCGCAGAGCACCATCGGCGCGCTCTAGACAGGGTTACTCACCACTGTACGTCATGCACATGAAGCATACAGCGTGGGAAAGATTACTATTTAGGTCAACACCACCAATGCATGAGCAACTCGGAACCAAAAAAAAAGTGAGACAGGTAAAATATGAACTGTGCGCATAGGCTCTCTCCTTCGCAATCGGAGTAGTACGAGAGAAATTGGTATTTGATATGCAGCGCTAGTTAGTTTTCCACGCGTTTGTTACGTGTACAGGAAGCCTTTATTCAGGACAGATTATACCATGGTATCGGCACGCGAGTTGAGGAGCATCCAGCAAGTGTTTCCTTATAGGTGTACATTGCAAGTAAAGACGGGCGCTGAGCTCACTTTGAACGTGACACACATGCAACCATAAGCAAAGAGGCTACCAAAGTAAGCACAGTTTACATGCGCCGCCTTTAATTTGTGTTGCGTGCAAAATAGTCACAATGTGCTCTTTGAGCATAACGAAGCTTCGAGGGATATTGCTCTTCCCTATCACTTCTCAGTACCATTCTTAGCCACGACTTCAGACGTTTGGCTCATATTTGTACCGATAAATTTCGAATGGGTGGAAATAATTTGCTGTCTGTGCATATGAAAACAATACTGAGCGACATGTGGATGTTCTTTCCTCTGTCCTCGCCTGGGGCGCACGGCTTCGTTAACTTTCCTCAACTTATCTTCTGTGCAAGCATCAATACAATAAGATAATTAGACGTAGTTTACTCCTATGCAAGCATTTTCATTTTCGGCTAAAATGTGGTAATAGCTGTGTAAACGACAAAGGAGTAAAGTTAAAATTATAAGTAAGCATAGTTTAATATTGTCACCGATAAACGGTCAAAGCACTCAAAGCCAGGTTTAATTAGACGTGCTACGCGTCCAAGACAGCAGGGAGCTCGAGTGAGGAAGACGACGAAAACCTCTAGCCCCTCGAGAGCGCAAGGCATGGCAAGTCCCATCTAAAACAGTTCGGCCGCGGCATGGCGCCACTGGATTGATTGGTACTGCGCCATTACTCCCGTTCTCTGAAGGGCAACGACTCGGTGCCGCAACAGTGAGAAGCACGAAGACAAGGGACGGCGCATGTGTCCGGCGGCTGGTGTGGACAGGCCTTAAGTGCTAGCGGGCGTGGTACGCCTTCATCCGTGCGACATGGACGACTTCGGGGGTCGGCCGTCTAGAGGAGTGAACTGTTCCCTGGGGAAGAACTTCATAGTTCACCTCACTGACTTGGCGGAGTACCTCGTAGGGGCCAAAATATCGGCGTAGAAGCTTTTCGGAGCGCCCACGCATGCGTATTGGGCTCCAAACCCAGACTTGTCTAATGCACTATCTCAATAAATTTAATCTTCTTTCTCAATTACAATTTGGTTTTAGGCAGAATTATTCGACGGAATTGGCATTAATTAATTTCACGGATAACATTAAACGCTTTATTGACGAAGGGTTTGTTGCAGGAGCCATATTCATCGATCTAACAAAAGCCTTTGACACTCTAGATCATTCTATTCTTCTGTATAAGCTCGAATATTTCGGTATTACTGGCCCACCTTTAAATCTTATTCGCAGCTACTTGTCTAACAGGCCTCAAGTAATGTATGTTAATGGCCAATTCTCTTCTACTAAAGTAATTAACTGTGGCGTTCCCCAAGGCTCTATACTAGGCACATTGTTCTTCTTATTATTTATAAATGATCTACCTAATGTACTTACCAATTGTAACTGTTTGTTATATGCTGATGACACGACCATCTACTCATCACAGAAATCGCTTACCGGACTTCAAGACACACTTAACACTGATCTTAACAATGTGTATTCCTGGTGCACTGATAATAAACTTCAAATCAATCCCTTAAAAAAGCCTTTGTACTATTTCATAATCCACAAACGTCGATTTCTTCTCCAATAAATGTCTCGTTAAATACTTTTGTTATACCGACATCTGATACTGTTAAATTTCTGGGTATTACTCTCGACAAACATCTTAAGTTCAATAGCCATGCCAACTCGCTAATAAAAAAGGTTTCATTTGGCATCCGCATTATCATTAAAACACGCGCATTCTTCCACCCTCATATTATTAGATCGTTGTATCATGCTTATATTAACAGTCATTTATCCTACTGTTTATCTTCATGGGGTAATACATATGCCATTCATCTCAAACAACTTCAACGTCTTCAAAATCAGGCAATAAAATTAATGACCTTTAGCTCATTCGGCTGCCATTCTTTACCTATCTATCATCGTCTTAACGTTTTACCCATTCAACAGCTGTTCTATCATAAGTTATCTCTCATAACATTTCGTCTCTTTCATCGTGAAATAACCTTAGACAGTCTTCCTTTTGATAACCTCATGAACAAAAATAATACTAGGTTTTCAGAACGCTATAACTTTCTATTACCTAAAATCAGATCTAACTATGGTAAATTTACACTTTGTTTCTATGGTATTTCACTTTAGAATCGCATCCCTGTTAATATTAAGTCATCTCTTTCATTGCAGTTTTTTAAACACAATATGAAAAGAATACTGTTAGCAGAACCATCTTTTCATTTGTCATAAATACATTTATCAAATTTTCTTTACATTATTTCTGGTATTGTATCGTTAGGCTTCATGTTTCTGTAAAACACTTTGTATTTTTATTTGTTCGTAATATGCAGAAGAGCCAAATTTTTATTACAGATTACTAGATATTCCTGCTTATGATTACTTATTGTGATATTACTGTATAACGCTGTTTTTAGTATATATCTAATTGTCTTCTATTTATTTGCACTTGTTCCCTATGAATTGTATTTCTTGACACGTTTTTTTCTCTTTTTCTTTTGTTTTGTTTGTTTGTTCGCCCACTACTTGCTGCTTTAATACTCTTATGCACCCACTAATGATAGGAGGTCCCCCTGGCAGTTTCTCACTCTGGGACCTCCTGATGCTGTATATAATATGTAAGCCCGTTTCTTGTACATGCAATAACAATAAACTTGAACTTGAACTTGTACCGATAAATTTCGAATGGGTGGAAATAATTTGCTGTCTGTGCATATGAAGGCAATACTGAGCGACATGTGGATGTTCTTTCCTCTGTCCTCGTCTGTGGCGCACGGCTTCGTTAACTTTCCTCAACTTATCTTCTGTGCAAGCATCAATACAATAAGATAATTAGACGTAGTTTACTCCTATGCAAGCGTTTTCATTTTCGGCTAAAATGTGGTAATAGCTGTGTAAACGACAAAGGAGTAAAGTTAAAATTATAAGTAAGCATAGTTTAATATTGTCACCGATAAACGGTCAAAGCACTCAAAGCCAGGTTTAATTAGACGTGCTACGCGTCCAAGACAGCAGGGAGCTCGTGCGAGGAAGACGAAAACCTCTAGCCCCTCGAGAGCGCAAGGCATGGCAAGTCCCATCTAAAACAGTTCGGCCGCGGCATGGCGCCACTGGATTGATTGGGACTGTGGCATTACTCCCCCTCTCTGAAGGGCAACGACTCGGTGCCGCAACAATGAGAAGCACGAAGACAAGGGACGGCGCATGTGTCCGGCGGCTGGTGTGGACAGGCCTGAAGTGCTAGCGGGCGTGGTACGCCTTCATCCGTGCGACATGGACGACTTCGGGGGTCGGCCGTCTAGAGGAGCGAACTGTACCCTGGGGAAGAACTTCATAGTTCACCTCACTGACTTGGCGGAGTACCTCGTAGGGGCCAAAATATCGGCGTAGAAGCTTTTCGGAGCGCCCACGCATGCGTATTGGGCTCCAAACCCAGACTTGTTCGCCGGGCTGGTAACTAACAGCTCTGTGGCGGAGGTTATAGCGGCGAGCGTCGAGGGCATGCTGGTGCCGGATGCGCTGTCGGGCGAGTTGGCGGGCGGCCTCGGCGTGACGAACGAATTGGGCAGCACCCATAACAGATGAGGTACTACTAGTCGGGAGCAACATGGCGTCCAGCATGGTTGTGGCTTCGCGACCATGCACTAAACGAAATGGAGTGAAGCGTGTCGTTTCTTGTAGAGCAGTGTTGTAGGCAAATGTGCCGCAAGGGAGTATGGCGTCCCAGTTGCGGTGGTCTGCGTCAACATACATGGAAATAATGTCGGCGATCGTCTTGTTGAGCCGTTCGGTGAGGCCGTTCGTTTGAGGGTGGTAAGCGGTTGTCTTGCGGTGACTGGTGCCGCTCAGGCGCATAACCTCCTGCGTAAGGGCCGAGGTGAAGGCCGTTCCTCTGTCAGTTAAAACGATGGCGGGTGCACCGTGACGAAGCACAATATTTTGAACGAAAAAGTTCGCAATTTCGTCAGCGGTACCACGAGGGAGAGCTTTAGTTTCACACTACCGGCTGAGGTAGTCGGTGGCGACCACAATGCAGCGGTTACCCAGCGAGGACTCCGGAAATGGGCCCAGTAAGTCCATGCCGTATTGGTGGAAGGGGACTTGTGGCGGGTTAATAGGCTGCAGTAGTCCGGCTGGCTTAGTCGGCGGCGTCTTGCGACGTTGGCACTCACGGCAAGTTCTGACGTAACGCTGGACAATTGAAGCAACCCTGGACCAGTAGTATTTTTGGCGTATCCGCGCCAAAGTGCGAGAAAAACCCATGTGACCAGAATATGGGTCATCATGGCACGCCTGCAGAACTTCATCCCGCAAGGCCGCAGGTACGACTAGCAGATAGGCAGCTTCCTTCGGGTTGTACTTTTTCTTATACAGAACGCCATCGCGCAAACAGAATGACGACAGTCCACGTGAGAAGATTCGCGGGGGTGACGCAGCGCTTCCTTCAAGATACTCAATGAGAGGTCGTAGTTCACTGTCGTCCCTTTGGTGTTGAGTGAGGACGGACGTGGAGATGGCGCCGAGAAAAATAGAATCGTCGTCGGGATCAGCTCGGTTGTCCTCGATAGGAGCACGAGACAGACAATCGGCATCACTGTGCTTCCTACCGGACTTATTAACGATGGTGACATCGAACTCTTGAAGGCGAAGGCTCCAGCGTGCAAGCCGTCCCGAGGGATCTTTGAGGTTCGCCAGCCAACACAGTGAGTGGTGGTCACTGACGACCCTGAAAGGACGGCCATATAAGTACGGGCGAAATTTGGTCACTGCCCACACAACGGACAGGCATTCTTTTTCGGTGGTGGAATAGTTTGCCTCAGATCGTGACAAGGTGCGGCTCGCGTATGCGATTACGCGTTCGAGACTATCCTGCCACTGCACAAGGACCGCACCGAGGCCGATGTTGCTGGCGTCTGTGTGCAGTTCAGTGGCGGCTGACTCGTCGAAGTGTCCAAGGATGGGCGTACTTTGGAGACGAGTTCGGAGGTCTTCAAAAGCCTTCTGTTGTTTCAGGCCCCAGAAGAACGGTTCGGAATCTTTCGTGAGGCGGGTGAGGGGCTCAGCGATCTGGGAGAAGTTCTACACAAAACGCCGATAATAGGCGCAGAGACCCAGAAAGCGGCGCACGCTTCGCTTATCGGTGGGCACAGGAAAAGCAGCCACGGCGGCTGTCTTATCGGGGTCAGGGCTAACCCCTTTAGCACTCACGATGTGGCCCAAAAACTTCAACTCTTCGAAAGCGAAGTGGCACTTGTCGGGCTTCAGGGAAAGTCCGGCCGACCGAATTGCTTCGAACACAGCGCGCAGGCGTCTCAGGTGCTCTTCAAACGTATCAGAGAAGGTGACAACGTCATCCAAGTACACGAGACAGGACTGCCATTTCAGATCGGCAAGAACGGTATCCATCATCCGCTGGAAGGTTGCAGGAGCCGAGCACAGGCCGAAAGGGAGCACCCGGAATTCGTACAGACCGTCCGGTGTAATAAAGGCGGTCTTCTCCCGGTCGCGTTCGTCAACCTCGATTTGCCAATAGCCGCTGCGTAAATCTAGCAATGAGAAGTACTTGGCGTGGCGCAGCCGATCCAGGGAGTCATCAATGCGCGGCAGAGGATAAACATCTTTTTTTGTGACTTTGTTTAAACGTCGGTAATCAACGCAGAACCGTAGGGTTCCATCTTTCTTTGCTACTAGAATAACAGGCGACGCCCACGGGCTCGTCGACGGCTGTATCACGTCGTCCTGGAGCATTTCTTGAACTTGGCGGCGAATGGCATCACGCTCCTTTGAAGAGATCCGGTAAGGCGGCTGACATAACGGCCGCTGGTTGGCGTCGACTATAATTCGGTGCTTAGTGAGCGGTGCCTGCCTAACCTTAGAGGTCGAGGCGAAGCAGTCACAGAAAGACTGGATAACGCTTTCGAGGCAGCGTTTCTGATTAGACGGGAGGTTCGGGTTCACGTCAGTTTTTATGGGAGTGGTCGGTGCCTCCACTGATGCCGAGGCTTCGGACAAAGCGTGCTGTCCCGCGAATTCGCCGAGTTCTTCGAAATACGCAATAACTGTTCTGCCAGGCAAACACTGAGGTTCACAGCCAAAATTGGTTACCAAGAGCTCAGTTCGGCCATTGTTCAGCTCGACAATTCCGCGAGCAACACAGACTTGCCGACCAAAGAGCAGCGACATGTTGGTTTCAGCGATGCCACGAGTACCAGTGATGTCGCAGTCTACGGTAACAAACATGCTAGCTCTTGACGGGATTAATACGTGGTCGTCAAAGACGCGTAACTTAGTCCCGCGTGGCTCAGGATCGCCGTCAACAGGGGTTGAGTGGAAAATGACACGACCAGCTCCTGAAGGTTGATGACTGCACCGTACTCCCGAAGGAAATCCAAACCAAGTATCAGGTCTTTGGAGCACTCCGGTAGCACGGCAAAGCAACCAGGGAAAGTAGCACCGCGGATCTGGATTCGTGACGTGCAGACGCCAATTGGCGTAACCACATGGCCGCCGGCGGTGCGGATCTGGGGTCCAGACCAAGGGGTCAGCACCTTTCTGAGGGCCGTAGCTAGCCGACTGCTCATTACAGAAAAGTCAGCGCCGGTGTCCACAAGTGCGGTCACATCACGATTATCAGCGATTACTGGGATTTCGGCAGACACCAGTCGGTCGCAGCACGTCGTTGTCGTTGAGGTCGTCGGGTGAGGTCGTCGTCGGTCGGATCGTAGCCGCGAATCGTCGGGTGGAGGCTCTTGACTTGATCCAATAGCGGCGGCCCTACCCCCGGGGGACGCCGTCTTCAGTTTTCCCGATGTGGGGACGCGCCTCTGAACTGGCTAGAAAAAGACGGGCGGCTTGGCGAAGAAAACCGCCTTGGGGATGGCGAACGGGACTGGCGTCGCCGCGAGGTCGTTGGCTGCACGTTATCGGACAGATACTGCTCGATGTCCCGCGGCCGTTCTCCGTAGCGTGGTCGAGGTGCGTCAGATGAAAACCCCCTTAAGCCCATTCTGCGGTAGGGGCAGTGGCGGAGGATGTGGCCGGGCTCCCCACAGTGGTAGCAGAGCGGCCTATTGTTTGGCGTACGCCAAACGCGCGCTTTGCTCATGGTGGACAGGGGCTCCTGTGGTACGACGGGTACAGCTGCAGTTGGGTACCGCAGTGAAGGCACAGGAGTGACGGGAGAAAATGCTTGACTCACTGGCCCAGGACGACTTTGTAGTGCTTGACTGTATGTCATCACATAGGGCGCTGGCTGCGGAGCTGGTGGCGACTGAACAGCTCGCCGGACTTCATCTCGGACCACGTCCGGTATGGCAGCGACGCTTGCCTGTGGAGCTTCGAAGCGAAGTTTCTCGACTTCTTCGCGCACCAGGCTCCTCACAAGCTCTCGAAGCTCCTCAGTGGGTAACGACGTGGGCGTGCAGTGGTGAGCGGCTGCTACACTAGCCTGACGGCCGTAGTGCGTGCCCCGTTCATGCAGATAACGCTCCATGCTTGTTGCCTCCTTGGCAAAGTCGGCCACCGTTCGTGGCGGGTCACGTACCAGTCCGGCAAACAATTGCTCTTTGACGCCGCGCATTAGGTGGCGTACCTTCTTGTCCTCGGGCATAGCAGGGTCGGCGCGATTGAAGAGTCGCGTCATGTCCTCGATGAACATGGCGACGTTCTCGTTCGGCTGCTGCGACCTCGATTGCAAGGCGATTTCAGCCTTCTCCTTTCGTTCGCTGGTGTTGAACGTGGCCAAGAGCTCTCGGCGAAAGATCTCCCAGTTAGTGAAGGAAGCTTCGTGGTTCTCATACCACGTCTTGGCCGAGTCCTGTAGTGCGTAGTACACGTTCCGCAATTTGCGCTCGCCGTCCCACTCGTTGAAGCCCGCCACACGGTCAAAGCTGGCCAACCAGTCTTCGACGTCCTCAAACCTCTCACCGTGGAATGATGGGGGCGACCGAGGTGTGTGAAGGACAAACGGCGGGGCATTCCCGGAATGCTGACTTGTCTGGCTAGCCGTAGCGGACGTCATGGCCCTTGCTGGTCTTGCGAGTTGGCCGAACTCTGGTTGTACGCCTCGCAGGCGGCGGCTCGCCTTGTGGACTGGTGTTGTAGCCACGCGTTGAGAACTGACGTCAAGAGTGTCCTCGAGGTCAGCGTACATGGATCGGGCCCCAGCACCTCCACCAAATGTCACCGATAAACGGTCAAAGCACTGAAAGCCCGGTTTAATTAGACGTGCTACGCGTCCAAGACAGCAGGGAGCTCGTGCGAGGAAGACGAAAACCTCTAGCCCCTCGAGAACGCAAGGCATGGCAAGTCCCATCTAAAACAGTTCGGCCGCGGCATGGCGCCACTGGATTGATTGGGACAACACGAGAAAGTACTGTATAATGACTTTACTATATTAAGAGGTGATTAATTCATCGTCACTGCGAGCTCGCTTAGACGGATTTCCGCAGAGCAGTTGCATGGTACACAGACAATGCAGGGAAGACGAGCTGCTAAGACAGCGTTGAGAAGCTGCTAGCAAAAGCCTGACAACGTTTCTTGACACTTGATTCGTCTCAACGCGTGTAGCATTAACCTCGTCTTCGCAAAAAAGCAAGCCCTAATGCGACCGCAGCGCCGCTTATCAACTAAGAATGACAATAAAAACACACGTGCATATCATACAACCTGAGGAGACGAACGACAGAATAGGGGAGGCGAAATGATTCCCTTTGTTCTTGTTGTTGC
Organism: Amblyomma americanum; assembly: GCA_030143305.2. NCBI lineage: Eukaryota > Metazoa > Arthropoda > Arachnida > Ixodida > Ixodidae > Amblyomma > Amblyomma americanum. The sequence continues at coordinate 137,700 of JARKHS020027066.1, forward strand.
CGGTTATCTATATTTCGGAAGAAAATGCATTTCAGGATATTTTTCCTTCTGCATTCGCCCCTCCCCTCCCGGGTACTAGGTGCAGCGGACAAGCTAAAGATAATACCTATTGGCGTCTGCGACCACTGAGTGCTTCGTAATTATTTACCACACATAGTCTTCTGCCCTCTACTACATGCAGATGGGCATGCTAATCAAGGAGATCATCCTTATCATAATCACCAACATCCACCGCAGTACGTAAATCCATATCTTCTCATATCCATACACAAATAACCCTCTCCTGCACCAGCCGCAACCTCCCTATCCCAGCGATTCCCCATCTGACTGTCTGCCGTCTCCTGGTGCATCTTCCCGAAGTCCTGTCTGTTGCCCTAATGGTGCGCGCAACAGGTCCTACATGGCAGAGGGTACACACGTGTGCCACGATGGCGACGACGTATCTCTGGACGAACTCCAAATAGGTCTCGTGGCGGCGCATGTGTTCCCTCTCGCGCCGCCAGGGCTCCAAGTCGAGTCGCCTGCCCATGGACAGCAGCGGCCGGCCGTCGGGACGCCGCCACGTCGGGTGCCGGCGCAGGTCGAACAGCGTCTGGCAAGGGTTGCCCAAAAAGGCATGTGTCACTCACGGTGTGTCCAAATTAGATCTTTCGAAGTCAAAAGTTGACGAATTTCGCCGCCGCGGCTCACATTCCAGCGGAAAACCCGACCTCGCGTCAAGCGTGGGCGCCGCAGAATTGAGGCTGCGGTTTTTATGTCGCAGGTTTGGCTCTCATAAATCAATGAGACGGCAAGAAAATGAGAAAAAAAATTCCGGCCTAGTTCAAGGATATTAGTCCCCACTTACATATCCAGCTGCTTTACGGTTGACAAAACAAGATTGAACAAGAGGTGGAAGAAGAGCCTCAGCCTATAAGACGTTTCATCAAGAGGCCTTGTCATCGAACTGCATTATTTTAAGAAGTTCTCTTGTCGAAACGCTGGCTATCAGAATAAGGCTCCCGTCTTGCCTCTTGTTGAATTTTTTTTGTGTGTGCCGACAGGAATCTCATCTTCCTGCCTTCTATGCTGTTGGTACCTCAACGTCGTGTGGTGCCAAAAGAAACTGCAGCAGGTGTCCTAATGCTAACTGAATGCACAGGGAGCAACATAGACACGTCGTGTTTGATGCCAGTGAAATACTCCAACTAAACGGATCACATCCTGAGCACCTCAGTGGCCAGTGATTGCTCCATGCCGTAACCGAAAATTCACCTCAATTAGGTTCAAAAGTAGCTATTTCTGGAATTTTTTGCTGCAGCAATTTGGAACAAGCTAGAAAATTTCGCTTCTTAAAACTTCCTGAAAAACCGTGCTGAAGATTCGCTTTTCTACAAATTTCAACCTTAAAATCCCTGAAAAAGGGGAAAGTTCAACGTATAGGACATCACTGTCGCTGGCTCGTCTGACCAATGCTTCAAGTATCAGCATCATACAGGCTATTGCTTCGACTTGCGCGCTCAGAATGTCATCCTTGCAAGACTCTGAATTAGTTTGGTTTACGGGGGCTTTATGTGCCAATGTGACTCAGGCTATGAGGGACGCCGCAGTTAAGGACTCCGGAAATTTCGACCACCTGAGGTTCTTTAACGTGCACTGACATCGCACAGTACACGGGCGGCTTAGCGTTTCGCCTCCATGGAAATTCGACCGCCGCGGCCTAAATCGAACCCGTGTCTTCCGGTCAGCAGCTGAGTGCCATAACGACTGAGCCACCAGGGCGGCTTTGCAAGATTCTGACAGTTCGCGGAGCGGAGAGCTTTTGAACCAGAAAAATTTCATCGACCTCTGGACAGGATTTCTCGAATTGCAGGAGAGCAGCGAACAATGACTTATCGCTCTTATCGATGAGACAAAGAAAGATCAGTTGAGTGAGCGAAGCATCGTGGCCTACCTTGAGGTTGTAGTAGAGGTCGATCTTGATGGCCAGCTCGACGGGCCTCTTGACGCGGTTGGAGAAGCCCAGGCCGACGTCCCTGAGGAAGACTGCCAGGGCGTCGACGCGGTGCTTCATGGAGGCCGCGAGGCACTCGTTGTACAACGCGGCCGCCTTCGCCGAGCTGCGCGTGGTCCGGTGGTCACTGGTGACCAGGAGTTCTTGCCCCTGTGACGCCGTAGTTCTGGGCCATAGACGAGACACTGTGACAACGTGGTCACCACGCTAAACATATTAGGCATTGTTCTGAGGGTGAAGTGAGTGTTTTGGCATATCTGGTTTAGCATCCATGGTCGCCTTTAAGCGCGAACTTCAGTGTGTGTTTCAGTGTATAGAGGATGCGAACATATCGTGCCATTATAGCTATATGTAATATGAGCCTCTGTTTACTTGGGCTGCGGTTAGAAAGAGAACTTAGCCGATGCCGAGCAGTGATATGGACTATCAGCAGGAAAAATAAACTGACCGCGGAAGTTGGTGTAAAATTTTATTTTTGACACTTGGCAAATCAACAACGCTTTACACTTTCCGTAGATGTTGTGCACAGTACACCGCTCCTGTCGCGCTCGTCATTTTTTGACTTCGGCATGAAGCTGTCCTGGAGGTCACTTTCATGGTTCATTTGCTTATTAGTACCGATATTACCTGAGCTTTCTCTCTCCTCCACTTTCATACCGTTCGGCCTCTCTTCCATGGAGTGGCATAGGTATACAAGTGTTGACTGAATTGAGACAGTTACTGCATCATTCTTCCTTCATAATTTCTCCATCCTCCTCGTAATACAGAAATGGTATAAGCACTGTATATATGGCTGCAAAACAAGGCAGGCCGCTTGAACCTTCCTACAATGCTCGGCTGAGCACAGCACTGTGGCTTAGCGGTGCACCCGCGCCGGTGTTGTCCAACACAAGTACACTAAGAAATAGCGCGTAAGATAAGTTACATCACTGCGGTGTTTAATGTGACACATACTGGTGATTTTCGGAATTCTTTAGTTTGAGTCCTTGACATTCATGTTGCCTGCGACGCATTCTTGCTGAAGCCTGCCTCAACCGAAAACATTGCCCCTACGTACAAAAGCGATTCCCATGTAGAGCTGAGGGGTGAAGAGTCCCGATTTAATGAAACCTCATATCCGTGATGATGTCACGGGCGAGAGGTGCTGCTTCTCCCAATTCAGTAGCAAATACACGAGGTGACTGTACGCTGACTACAGTAAACTGGTCAGTTACAAGCAGAATTGTTGAGCTATTTGAAATTTTTGTTAGCGGCTGGATTTTCAATGATTCGAATTCATTGATTTTCAATTTGTGCAAGGAGAGAGCAGCCAAAAAAAGCTACCATTCGAGCGAGACTACCCACTACAAGTGATGGCAGCCGCTACGCTCACAAAGGGTTGAAGTTCACAGCAAGCATATTACAGGCGCGGACATAAGTAAACGGAACACTATTCCATTCGAATTGCAATCTCGTCTTTCCTATAGGACATTAGGAAACGTTATTTGTTCATGGGAAAGCGAACTATCGTCTGCTACTAGCCTCCACATACCACAGCTGCCAAACTCAGTTAGGAAGCGAGTGAAAAATGTTAGTAGGCAGTAGCGTGCTCCGTTTACTTTTGGCCACGCCTGTACATATAGTTAAATTCAAGACCACGAACACTTGCTGCTGCCTGGTAAAACTTGCACTGGTAAAGAAAATCAAACGTAAAGCTGGTACTTATACATAATGAATATAAGAGCGCAAATTGTGAATACATATAAAATAAAAGAGAATGCAACGGACCGTCAGTTGGGAACAAAAGAAAATTCTGGAGTGGCGACAATAAAGTCAAAAGAAAACAAGCACTAAAATATTATCGCATTCAAACTGAAAATTGTTTCGAAGATCTTTGTTTGATATGCGGGTACTATCAGTTTTCTTACGGTCAAAACTATTTAGTATTGACGATGAGTTGCTTAATTACCTGCAGACTTATCGATCAATCGGTGGAGAGAAAAAGAAATTAGCCTCCGATTTACCTGGTTAAACTAAACGCGACTTAGATGCGCTAGCATGTTTTCCCTTGTTTAGCATTGTTTACTTCTGCTTAGCCACTTCTGCGCTTGCCCAATTGGCTGTGCATATATGCCCATATATGCGGAACTGGTCATTCACTACTTTACATACACAGATTACAGATTGACAGATTTACATTCACAGTGTTGCAGCGGTTAAGCGATGCGCCACTGCCCCGGCTGGTGACTGTTTCATAAACATCCACCACAGGTGAGGCTTGTGTGACCCAGGTTGTTCTTCCCGAGCAACCTCTCGCGAACAGTCATTAATTCTACTGCCACCTGACACTGTGGTCAGTTCGCTCTAAATCCGGTGTGGCAGGTTGTGATGACGTCACAAAGTCACATGACCTAGGAGGCAGGGAGAGCCATCAGCCTGCTCTGGCTTCATCTACAGACATGACGGCTTTCTCGTTGACGAGGCATGCAGTGCTAGCGCGCTAGAAAATGACTGATTGATCCATGGGGTGTGTGAGTGAGTGAGTGAGGGAATGAGTGGGTGACTTGGCGACCCTTCTCACCTCGTGCTGTTGAGGGGCACCGCTGTCGTCGACGCCCGTCGTGCCATGCCCCTGAGCCTGGAGCGTGCTTGCCAGGCGAGCAGCGCGGCCTGCGTGTCGTGGGTGCTGACGAAGGAGGGATGCCGCAGCCAGCCGGAACACACGAACGCGTAGAAGTCGTCGCACGGGCTGCCGCTGCTGCTCAGCGTCTCCTGCGATCAACGATAGAGGGAAGCACAGGTCAGTGACGTACGCGCACAGGAAGAGTC